>JANHGO010008231.1:0-45062 GCA_024606505.1 Aquila spilogaster
TTGAGCCTCAAGATTGCAGAGCAGTGCGTGATTAATTGGCTGAAGGATTCCTGATAAAGAGGAAGAGGATAATGACCTGCCTGGGTCAATGGGTGGTGCTCTGCTTATCTGGAAGCATAACAGGCATTAAAAGAAATGCTCCTGATCAAGGTCACAGGGAACGGTGACAGATTCTGCGTGAGTGTGAATTTGAGGCATTTCAAAATCACATTCCACAGATGTGCATAGGGGTAAGCGTACTTAGGAATAGTATTTTAATGCCTTTTATGGTTCTGGTTCCACCACCATTATTCACAAAAGTACTGCCAGGAGGCTAATCTTAAGGAGATCCACCGATCAGCTTTGCAAGTACTTCCACATAGACTTGGAAAAGGTAAGCCTAAACCAAAGCAATTCTCACTTGATTTTCACGTGGATATAATAGCTTGTTCCACGGTCCTCTTAGAAGCAAACAGGCAGTGCTTCCACATTGGAAAAGGGGAAAGAGCCACCTGGAACAACTTCTGTGGGCAACAGCTGTGGTGACACATACATGTGACTCTTGGCTTAGGAACTACTTTGGCTCTCTAGGACTGCTCAGCTAAGGTGAAAAGAGCAGGTATCATTTCTACTCCACACATCTGGCTTCTCAGCAACCACAACAACCTCCTTGGTGCACCCTCAGGAAAGGGAAGCCTTGAACATTTCTAAGAATGGACTTTAGAGCAAGTGCTGATTGTAGGTCCATCGCAGTCTTGTGCTTCAGTCCACCAGGATGCCTTATGCAGATCAACTACATCTTGCACAATAAGTTTGCAGCAGCAAAGCTGCTGTAAATATCTGC
The DNA here is from genome assembly GCA_024606505.1 of Aquila spilogaster. Classification (NCBI taxonomy): domain Eukaryota; kingdom Metazoa; phylum Chordata; class Aves; order Accipitriformes; family Accipitridae; genus Aquila; species Aquila spilogaster. The sequence continues at coordinate 824 of JANHGO010008231.1, forward strand.
TGGGTAAGTTCAGGTAAATTTAACAAAAAGATGCTAAACATTCATTTAAAATAATAAAGACAGCAACAAACAAAGATACCTTTTTATAACATAGCAGCAGTCTGTTCTGCCATCCAGAGGACTCCCTGTGTCTTATGGACAGTGCATCTTCTGGTACCTCTCCCTCAACAGCCTAAACAAATTTGACTGTCCAGATGGAAATACCCCAGGGGGTTCACAGTTGGCTGATCTAGCCAGGCCTCTTCACAGGGAAGGGTAACTCTTCCCTCCTTACTCTTTGGATGAACAACAATTGGATGAACTCAAACAGCTCTCCCTCTTTTCTGGGTTGATAAGAATTTCACCTCCATCAAACAGCTGAACAGTTTTTTCTCTTAAACTCTAAATACTCATGAAACAGACTCTATGGGAGCTGAGCTCTTTATGCTTCATGAGTGCACTCCAGCTGCCTCTAGTCTAATGATGTTTTTTTCATCTGCCACACAGATTTTCATACACTGAGGTTACTGCTCAATTATACTGTTGCTTGTGGAAAATTGAGAGGATGGCAGTTTATTGGAAATAAGTGTGAGGTAGAGTCCTACAGGGAGGAAAGTCACTCTTTGAAGCTTCAGTTGGCATCAGTTTATATAGGCCACACAAGAAAAGGTGTGGTGGGTCACCAGCTGACATATGCTCAGAAGAAATCAAAAGTCATACTGGTTTTGGCACAAACACAAATGGGCAAAACATCAACTAGAACAGGATTTTTAGTCCTTAATGGAAAGTTTTCCACTTCAAACAACCACAACAAGTAGGAAAAATGAGCTTAGAAGTTGTTCAGGACTGAAATAGAGTATGAAAAGTAACAACGAAGAGTTTGCAACCTACAGTATTTTCACACTTTTTCTATTCCCTCTCCGGGCAAATGTGCCCATTCCAAAAAGTCAACTGTATGCTGCTAATTGTATAAGCCAGGCAGATGGGAGTTCATAGTTTCACACAGTTGTTCCATCCCTTGACAGGCCCATCTGGCAGCACGTATCTTCTAAGCAAACTGGAAATGGCCAAGTTGCCATGAGCGATCCATAGCCTTACCCTGAGAAAAAAAACAGTATTCAAACTGGACTGCCCTTGAACAATGGCATGAGTATTGCCCATCTCCAGAGAGAAAAGACTTGGCTACTTCCTGTTTCACTCAAAGAAGATTTATAGCTGATCATCATACAATAACTGCTGGTTAAGGGTTATTAATCCTTCCAGACCCACTTCACATTAGTGACTAATCCAAACTTATTTGGTGCATAAATCACTGGGCACTAAAGCATTATGTGTTCCCTCCTCTTTGGCTGTAATTCTGAATCCTTGAGGGTGTTCTTTTACAAACCCGTAATCTATTTTGGTGGCTCCAAACGTGCTGAGCTGAATTCTAATTTATAATCTCACTTCTTGCTCATGCAGCACTTTCCCTCTCCCCAGCACCTAGCTTTCAAGTGTCCCACTTTGTAGTGCACTGCCCTCTGATGAGTTCTCAATAATAAAGCTCAAATCCAGCTCTAAAAGCAGCTCCCCTGCCAAAGCTCACTTGGTGCTACAGAGTGCTACAGAGCCCTTGTATACTACTGAAGCACAGAGGTGAGAAGATTAACTAAGGGAATTTGCAAGGTGGGACACATACAGAAAAGCTCGGCAATATTTCTGTCTGAGCTTCGTTCTTGTACAAATAGTTCAGAAGTATTAAACATACAAAACAGGATATAGAGGGCATTTTTCTTTGTGCTCTGAGGACTACAGTGTTCTCTAAAATAGAAAGTGATAAAATGCACTGAAGTGGTCTTCTCCTCCTCCCTTAGACATGGCTGTTCCCTTTCACTCTGAAACAACTCACAAGGCCAGAGCCTTTCACAAGAGAACACTGCTCCCTCCATGTGTTTTAAATGTTCACACAGCAGGGGATGTCTGTTACTACTCATTTGTACAGCAGTATGCAGTGGTTCCTGATTTTGTTTGGTGAATCTAGATGCTGCTTTAATGTAGTTTTTTTAAAACCTTAGTAAGTTTTTATGTATTTTCTTACATTTTCTGTATTTCTGTTGAGAAATCTAGTCTGGGCAAAACAGCCTGTGTAGAACATAGGAGTTTCATGTTCTCAGAGTTAATCAAGCTTTTACATGAAGACATGCAGATGGCTAATATTCTGATGCTGCTATTTTAATTCATGTCAACCTATGCATAAACTGTACTGCCGTACGTGAGGTCATTCTTCCGCAACAACTAGCTGCCACTCTTACAAACTCATAAAAACGCACATAATTTTGCTCCCTGTTAGGAGGTTGGCATTTATCATAAATATATTTTGTCATAAGAACAAGCAGCTCTGTTTTCCTCTAGAGCAGTGCTTGGGGGTTTCACTTCTGAGAGTACTGTTACAATTCACCAACCTGATCTATAGATAGAATAGAGTCATCAATTAATCCAGCCTACTACTGATTCAAAGATTTTATATCACAGAAAATTATTCCATAGATTCTCTCTACTGTTAAAAAATTGCTACTTTTAAATAAAAATTTTAAAAAAAATTTAAAAAAATTATTTTCTTTTATGGTCTGTATTTGTTGTGCCTTTGCTTCTATCTGAGCTTTGCTATTAGACCAAGAAGGGCACTAATATAAAAAATTTTCTCCACACCTTACTATTTTTCCATTTTCTCTTAGCCAAATCAAAGTGAGTTGAAATATATCTGCAAAAGCAACTCCCAGTTTTTCACCCCATCTAACCAGTAGAAAGCCAACTGCTGATGCGCACTGCCAGCTAGCCAGGGCACCTATTTTCTGACACAGCAGTGTGAAACACACACTGGGAGCTTTTGTTAAGACTCCATCGCAGGATCCAGGTAGTCATAGTAAACTCCCTTTGTGAGCACAGGAGGGAACAGGTACTTGAAGACAAAAGTAATCTCATCCTAAAGCAGACATCTGCAATAGGTGACTTCAATCATCTAAAATCCTCTTTGCTCATTATAACAGGAGACCAGGATAAGTAACAGGGGTGGAGATACCAGAATTGTAGCTATTTCCAGCAGTTTCCACCCAGGCACTGTAGGTATATACCATCTACAGTCCTCATTTGTCTATTACAATGAGACAAAGCCACAGCCTACACAGCATTTGAGAACTGGGAAGCCATTTGCGCTGGGAGAAGGGACATGTTGGTCTTCCAAACACTTAGAATGAGAAGCATCCAGGAAAAGTCTGGCTTTAGATTAACACCTCACTCTTCTCCGCTGTTTTTCATTTGTGGATCTCAAAGTATCTCACAAAGCAAATCAATGTTATTATTCCTGCTTTACTTGTCCAAGGTCATCTAGCATAGACACAAGCTGAACTCTAGTGCTCTGAAACACTGCTCAGTACCACACAAGCCACACACAAACAAAGCCCTAAACAAGCATTAGAGTAATGTTATCTCCAGAAATACAGAAATCTGGGATTCACAGTATGAATCTAAAACTAAGTTTCTAAAATAAATGAAAATAAAATAAGTGCAATTATAAATGTAAATTAAATAAGAAGCAACTTATCTGGACTGATTTTTTAGGCATCTGTCTTGAAATTTACAGTGCAGAAATAATATCGCTCTGACATCACAAGTATGTACTTCTGTGCATTGAGAAAATCCTGCTGTTTATTTGAATCTTTTGAAGTCTAGTATCAATATAGCTTCTTAGTCCCCAGAGTGTCCTCAAGGTTTGAGATGTGTATTTTTAACTTCTATACTTACTGACATTCCATTCACGCTATTTGGCTGTTCTCCCCACCAGGGCTTCATCAGCTATCGCTCTGATTTTGGCACCACCGGGCTTATTTGCCTTACCATTTCCTAAATGCCTGTGTGAAGAGGTGTGGCGTGCTATGCCAACTAGTTCACCCACACAAAAACTGTGTCAGCTTAAGAGCTAAAGCTCTTTGAGGGCATTTTCCTATCAATGGAATCACCATAAAACAAGGAAATCATCAGTTAGGGCAGCACTGATGCTCAGGCCAGTTGTACACACCATGTTTTACATGCCTTGCTGCCCACACACCGTAGTACATACAGGCTCTCACTGACCCCCACTTCCACACAACAAGCTCACCCACACCTCCAGGATTCAGCCACCCAGAGTGCATCTACTCAGTCCCTGAAGCACACCCACCCACCACGGTAGGAAGTAGAAGTGGCAGGAGGGACAAAGCCCGTGGGGACAGCATGAAGCGGTAGCTTAGTGTCAGCAGGCATGGGGAGGAGCAGCACTCTGCCATTCACTTGCAGCATATTGCATCCCCCTCAGAGACATACTCCCGCAGAGCTCAGAGTACACGAAGACTACTGTTTGATTCCACTTTAAACAATTTTAGCTGTACTCAAACAACAGACTCCCTTAAAGCTTCAAGAATCCCTTAAAAAAATCCTTTGCATCTGTCAAAATTTTTTGCTGAATTTTTCAGATCGTGATGCCAAAAAAGGAAAAAAACATCGAATCAAGGAATTTCATGGTTGGAAAAGCCAACATTATTCAGTCTGAATCCAGAATATTTTAGAAAGCTTGTTATAAAACAGGGTGATGCAGGAAGAGGATATAAAGCGCTTCATTCATGATTTATTCTGATGTTGGATTTCAAGGGTGCCATTAGGGAAGTACAGGTAGAGCCTGTCAAGTAAAATGTCACCACTTGGTTTTAATAAGGCAGAGAAGATACAGGGGTTTCAGGGCCTGGTATTTTATGCTACCATCAGAAAGCAAATGCAGCCAGGAGACAGCAGTCCTCAGGATAGCACTGCTCGAGTCCTCTGTGTTTCAGACCTTGACGGTGCATTGGACAGGAAGATTATGACCACGTGAAATTTGAATTCAGTCTCATTGGTAAGAATCTTGATGACAAATAACTATTTTCCTAGCAAAACCCTTTCCTCTGTATGACATCACTTGCAATATACCCATCCTGGCACTGTATGGTAAAGTACCAGACACAAGTAGGGCCTGGTCTTGGTGGGGGGTAGCTGACTAAGAATAAACACAGTTTGGAAGTCAGCACTGTCTGAGTCATTGCACGTTGTCCTCACAGAGCAAAATGCAAAGAAGAAAAGCAAGCTGGACACACCAACCAAGTTGGCAGGAGCACAGGAATTTTTTTTTAGCTGCCATAAAGACCTACTGAAACAAGAGCTTCCCAAATCTCTGCAGGTATGTCTGTGACTTTTCCATCATCAGTAGCCTGCTGCTTAGGGAAGCAGAGCATTAGGCTTTCTTTAAAGGGTTTTAAAAGCCCCTCTGTTCACTTTCAACTATTCATCACAGTCATTTGAAGCTGTCTTTTGCACTCCTCCTTCTTCTTACTCACATCTGGTGCTGCATGTTACTATGCTGCAACCATAAATTATGAAGGAATGATATGGAGATACTGGATGCTCTGTTCCAGTGTCCTCACAGCCAACCATTCAATAAAGTTCTTATGTTTCCACTACAATAAATATATAGGAGAAGGGGGTGGAGGTACAAAGTTCCCCATTCTAGAATATAGCTGTTAAATAGCACTTTATTAGCAGGGTCAGCAAGCATATATGCTGAAAAATAAATAGCATATTTTAAAAAGAGGATTTTCTCCCTCAGTGAGTACATTCACATTGAAAACTTCAGAAAAGACAAGTTTTAGCAAAAGCATTTCAGAAAGGGATGATCTCTGTCAGTAGTTGGTCTCCTGGCAAAATCTGGCATTTGCATCTCCTACATACAAGAGGCTGAAGTAGGAGAAGGCTGTTTTAAATAGTCTTTGCTCCAGACATATGATACGACAGTATGTTGTCCCAACACATGAATGTGTTACGCAGTTACACAGATCATATCAGATAGTGCTCTGCACTTGGTGAGCATTTCTGAAGCCATGTGATATTCCACTGTTCTCGATCTCTGCTGTGCAAGTATATCCTATTCCATGACTGATTTGGCTGATTATGGAAATGGAGAGGAAACTGCAATCAGTTTTGCATTTTTTTCCAAATGACAATTGAAATTACATTGACAGCATTAGGCTTGTTAGCTTCCATTTCCATCTTCATCAGAAGCTCTCTACCGCTGGTGTACAAGTTTCTCTGGAAGAGAAGCCTCTTTAAGTGGAGACTTGAAGAAATGGGGTTTGGCTAGTGGTCATTAAATGGTTCTTTAAATGCACGATTATGGAAGATGGCATTTCCAGTGGTGTAAGTAAACTGTGCAAGCACAAGCACTTCAAAGTCTAGAATGGAGCTGTGAAAACTATGTTAATCTCCTTTCAAAACTCTCCTTCCCATACACTTATGGTGAAAAAATTCCTTGAGAATTAATACATTAGGGCCTGTCTTCTCTGTAAAAGCTATTTGTGGTTTATCATTAAGGGTAAATATATTCATTCTGGGTATTTTCTGAAGACGTTCTTGAGTTCCAGTGTCTTAAGGACAAGTACCACTGTAGTATTTATGTGAGAGCTGACCACAGAAAAAATGTTCCGGTTCTATGATTCACAACCCCACATAAACCAGGTCTCGCACACAGCTTAAAAGAAATGAATCTCAAGAGCTTGTCATCACCTCTACAGTTCCCAGGGAAATAATGAGAAATCTTTTAAACTGTCTCAGTGGACATTAGGCCCTTACCTTTCTTGACTGCCCACCTTAATTTCTCAACCTTGTTTTACTGAACACCAATTTTAAAAAATTACTTGCATCGCCATATAGAAAGTTGCCTGTGCACTTGGACAGCAAATGGAATACATGAAACTCAAGAAAAAGGCAAAAGACATAGTAATGTAAGGCAGTAAAGCATTTGGAGCGCCTCCTAACAGGAAGGCACTCAGGGGTTAAACTGGACTACATTGAAAGAAATCACTGGTGAAGGGTTCATTTATTTACATTCCCATTAGAGGAGTCTACAAAGACATACATCAACAGAAACAAACCATTTTAGTGCATTCATTGACTGAACATCCATCAGTGAACATGATCTATGCCAGCATGTCTTAGGAGTAACAAGATATTATTACTGTAGTGCCAAAGGAGGAGCGGGGCAGGGGAATGAACAAAAGGGAGTGCTGATCCTTGTCCTAACAATGAGCCCTATTCTCTTTCACTGCACCTGAGCTCCAAGGCTTCAAAACCAATGAACTTTTTTCATTGGCCACTAACAGATATACTGTGGTTTGCTTCACGGCCGGTAGCATACGAGTCCTCGGCGGTGTACCGTGTTTCCTTAAAAGGAGCCCTTCCTCTCATAGCATCTCTTGACTACTGTATCACCTCTGCTAAATAAATGACATCATCTTGCCCATCAACCACATGCAGCTTTACTCCTTCCCCCTTCCTTCCCACTGTTTGCACTCACTGTTTATTTTTTTAAGCACCTAACCCCCTATTAATCCACCAGACAGTACAAAAGATCCATTTGTGAGAAACAGCGATTAGAGCTGTAAGCACTCAGTCTTTCTGTGAAACACCTGTTTCATTCAAATAACCAGAGGAAAAAAAGCAGAAAGCAAGACAAAGTGCTAGTGGAAATGGAGAGAAATGGGAGAAAAATCCTAGTGTGATGAGAGCTACCAAACTTTGGATGGCAGTTGTCTTGCCTTCTTCAGCAGTGCAGAAAACACACACCAGCATCTACAATACCAAGCTCAGGTTCCTGTGACACTGGTAGACTCCTTATCAACCATGTCCCTGCTCTTAACTCTTAACAGAGTGGAGAAATGTGCAAACTACTTAACTGAAATATTTTTTGCAGTTTTCTGTATTATCTTTTTCCTTTGCCTAAAATTTAAATTAAAAAGGCTGACACCATCCTAAAATTTGAACTATTTCAACCATTTCTGAAACATCCTCAGCACCAAAAGTGGTCCTTTCCATTGTCCCAGGTTTTATGTTTTTTTCTTCCAACAGCACCAAACATCTGTCCCCATTTTGAAAAATTAGTATTTTAAGAGAGAATGAACATGGCTTTGTACTTTCATAATCGTTTTAGTCAGTCATATAAATGTAAGGGCAGCCTTCATATACATAAACACATATAGAAAGGGTCAGTAACTAGATTGCTGTTGGATTTGTCTTCTTTGAATACAAGGTAAGTGACAATATACAAACAAAACCACCAAGTGGCATAGCATGGCTCTGAGTCATTCTCTCTCTTTTATGAAATGAGACAAAATTATATACCAGATTGTATAAGCACCACAGGCAATAACTAAAGCTGGAAGAAGGCCAAGCTGCATTAATAGCTTCTATTTGATCTAGTTCAAGATCCCTAAACACCCAATGCCTGATGAAGTCAGTGGAAAGGCTCCTATCAATTTCAAAAGGTGCTGTATTGAACCCAACACAGTTGGTAAACAATAGTGCATGGAACAAGGAACAGAGCTGACGCTATAGCAATTAAGTTCATCACCACACTGGAAAGCAGGCTGTGGTAATACACCCAGTAACCATATTTCAAGACTGATCAGCTTTTCCTCTTTCCAGGGGAATCTGTCCTCTTGAGTAGTTTTAAGCCTCTGAAATTAATGGGATTACTCAAGGAATAATGCACCACAGAACCTGAATATTTATGGTAAATCTACCACAGCAATTTCTAATGTACTGTGATCCAAGAATTCTGAATAAAACATCAACAATGCAAAGACAGATCTCCAACTGATATAAATCAGCTGTTTCCCTTTCAAAGCAATGGAGCTGCAACAATTTGCAACTAACAAAACCACATCTTAGCATTTTCAAAATTAAAATAATTTGTGCAGTATTTACAGCTAAGAGCAGACCCTTGCTTTTATTTTCTTACGGTATAATAATAGCTCATTTCTTGTAAAATAATAGATCATTTCTGTTGCCTCAAAGTGCAATTTTTTTTTTTGCTTATCGCAAAACTGTAGTCATTGTGAGAAACTATTTAGATTCCAGTTGGTTTCTTTTAAGTTGCACTGCTTATACATTAGTAACTTCCTTAAGAAGTCCCCAGAGGAAATGAAGCATGTATTACATAAGCAAGTGTATACACAGGAATAATACAAAACATACCTTTTCTTCTCTTTTCTAAACTCTTTAACAACACATAGAAACAAATACATATATGTGTGTGCATATAATGAGTATATGTGTACGTAGATACATAGCTATATCTAGCTACATACATTGTTATAGTAACAGTCATCCTTTCATACTGCTTATCAATAGCAGGTTTTACTCACCTGATGGGCAATTTGCCATCAGGGCCATCCTGTCTGTCAGCATGCCTTATCTGCTATCATGCCTTTCTTCAGATCCGTAGTTACAAGTAAGAAAAGGTTGGATATCTGTCTCCTCCTAAACACAATAAAATTAAAGCTGTAATTAGCAGCCTGCCCTGGACAACCAGGTTACATTCCACTCCACATGTAGAGCCTGTGCAGAAGTGACAGGCCCCTGAGGACAATATGCGAGCCAAAAGGAGAAAGTTAGCCCTGAGGTGTTCAAACTCAGAACCAGGCTAAAAATAAATGAGAGTTAAGCTCATTCTTTCTTTAGGAGGCTGAATTATAGAAAGGACTTTGTGCTTGGATGGCACCAGGATACCCACAAGGTAGTCCGGGCTGAAGAAATTGGGCTTCAGAAAAATGAACTCACATGAAGTATTTTCCTATTGATACTGGCTAGTTATGTTAAGGTAAAAATGACCCCAGAAAAATAAAACAAACAAAATATTATTACCTTTCTGAAATAGGAGATATCAATAATTTCCAAAAAAATGAAGGAATTAATTAAAAGTACTTCAAATGTTATTGATTCTGTTAACTCTGTGTATACACTGTATACTGCTGTGCCCTGTGGTGGGGCTGCTGGAACCGGCCAGAACCGGCTGGAACCGGCCGTGCCCGCCGGGGGGCAGCCCCCACCTCTCCTCACAGCGCGGCCGACGCCCGGGCACCCACAGCCAGACAGGGAGCAGCAGCGCTGCTGTTCAGAAATAGTGAGAAATTAGCCACAAATGGGTCCTGAAGATTTCCACAGAAGCCGGGCTGTCAGCGGTGACTGAAAACTGCCCCGTTCTGTATTGGCAGTGATAATCAGCCGCACGTCACTCACCCCTTCTTTACAGACCCCAGTCCGAAGTGACTCCTGACACCTAGCAGCCCGGGAAACACTGCAATTTTAAACTTCTAGCAGAAATTTGGGTTCAATGATGCCACTTCTCAGCCAACAGAGATCATTCCATCTTAATTAACCAAACTCAAGTAAGCAGCTATGTCAAATGAATTAGCAACACTCACATAATCCCATCACATGTATTCTCATTAGAGTATCTGTGCTTCAGCTGACGGATCTGTCATTAACAGAAACATACTTTAGCTCTGCTTATAATCGAAACCTTACTTCTGGCCAGCCATTTGGCTGGGAGAGCCAGGAGAACTACTTTTTCCATGTTCACAAACATCTCCGCTAGTCCTTGGTGTCACCACCTGATTAGATCTCTGGCACCGCTGGCTCCTCTTTGGCAACAAGGGGAGCATCGTCTCACCAAGCCTGCGAGCCTGTGTTAAAACTTGGGCTTGAGGTTGAAGGCAGAGCAGAAAGAATGGCCAATGTCCCACGTAACAAACTTGCTTTTCTGCAGATCAGCTGGTTTTTCCTTAGTAAAAAGGAATAATTAACTAATGAGATCAATCAAGAACACAGGGTACCTGAAGCTACTGTTCCTTCCAAACCTTGCCTACATATTTGGACAGTAGAAGTGATATAAAAAACCAGATACGAGTCCCTGGTTCCACCAAACCCTCCTTGAGCCAACAGAGTTTAGCTGCTAAGCTCTAACACAGGGAACGTGTGAACACTACACAAGTTCGCACCTTGGCCAAACCAGGGCAGACACACCGAAGGCAAAAAGTCCATCCCGCTGTCCTGATTTCCAGTCATTTTTAAGGGTCTTCTCTGAAACAGCTGTAACATATTTTAAAGTAAGCAAAATAATGTATTCTTCCCTGTGTTCAGTCTCAGAAACTGCTGAAGCATTTCTGCCGATCATTTCCAAAGAAATTCAGCCTGAAGCAGACCTCAGCATGTACGATTTCAGCACTCATGGTAAAAGCTTAACAACATTAGAGGCTGCCACAATGGAAATTGTTGGGCATCACTGGTTTCACTTATAATAATGAAACTCAGTTGAAAGCTAGGAGCAGTTTGATGTAGTAGTTTTACATAATAAATACCATTTTTTGAAACCAAATTGTTTTACAGACACTGACTTCAGCTAAATGTTTTAACTTTCTGAGTTAATCTTGACTCATACATTTTATTCTCACTGTATCACTATATTTCATTGTTTCAACTTATACATATATTACATGAAAACAAATGTTAATATAAACCATGTGTGCATACTGTTATACCCTATTCAGTATTACACTGTTATACTATACTACATGATAATATAAAATCACTATTATCAAATGTCATATTTTCAAATTTCAGAATCAAAATGTTTTGACGCTTCCAAAGTAAAACTTCTCAGAATATCTCCTGCACAGCGAATGCCCAACTCACTCCAAACTCAGTGAGTGCCTGATGTCCTGATAGAGTATGCAAACTCATTTTGAAACTTCAAATTTTACTACAATAGAGAAAGTTCGAGTTTCCAACCAATTCTACCAACAACGCATAACACCTAAATGACCACTTTGAGACTCCAAAGTGCTCAAGTAAATAGAAGGTCTGCATCTGTGAAAATGAGATATCTGGTCAAAAATTGTGAGGGTTTTGTTTGCTTTTCTTTAATACTGAACAACTTTGGCCAGAAAAAAAAGGATTTAGTTAGCAATGCTACCATTTGGCAGTTTGTACCTGTGTTCCTGGATGTTTTGCAGAGCTTATGTTACGTGTTCATATACAAAAGCAGAGCAATCATAACAGTAAGCTGGAAAGATTTTCATGTTTTGTTGTTAAACACTAGCAGATCCCTCCCCACACATCCACGGCCTTCCGCAAGGTTCTCATCACTGACTCTATCCCCATTACCAATCTCCATCATCTAAGAAATAAGATTCATAAAACATAAACCATGACCACAAATCTAAGACCCAAAGCTTGTTATGAGACATGCAGGGTTCAGCTGAAAGTCAAACATCCTCAGAGGAGTAGCCAGAAACCTGGTCTTGTGAAGCATGTCTAGAGGTCGTATTGGCATGGAAGGAGGCCAAGGCCATCGCTGGAGTTGACTGAGAGCACCTTGATCTATGGCGCAGCAGAAATTGCCCTGGCTTTATCTTGTCCTTCTGTTCCAACAAGTTCTTGGTTTTCTCATGTCTGTCACCCACACTGCATGGACAAGTCTGCTTCTCCCTCCCCTTTCCTTACACCATGGTGTCAATGGCAACAGTGCAAGGCACGAATCATCTCTAACTGATTTTATGATCACAGTGAGTATCTTGGGGCATTTCACTAATATAAGCCACAGCTAATGGCAAGCACCCTGCTATCTTAAGCATGCTGTTGATCAGACTGTAATACCACATCTAATTCAACCCCGTAAAGATACATTTTGATTCAAACTCATAATGAAATACAGACCCCATATTTGAGTATTAGTGTAAGGTAATAATGCACATATAAATGTACATAAATTCATTCATTACTTTAATATTTTACAGACATCTCCCTTATGTAAATATACACTGGATGTTCTGTGCAGCTTATTCATGGCAGGTTGTTCCATACGCAGCTCCATGCAGTGCCTGCTGGCAACATTCAATGCTTCTGCTAACAATTCATGAACCGAACAACTATCTGCATATTCTCCTTTGGGCTGCTAACAAGGTCCTCCAGTGCTCATTATTCTATTATTACCACACAGCTAGTTCCCTCTAGACTTTTAAAAAAAAAAAAAAAAAATCTGGGAGAAAATAAAAGCCATATGGGACAGCTCTGCTGCTGGCATGGATCATCCTAACTCCACTGCAGTCAATGGGCCAGATCTTGACATTGTCTAAATGGTCACAGTGCCAATGAAACCAAAGCTCTTCTCTGGGGTCTAACCTACCAACACCCTGGTTCCCTGCTCAAACTCCCTTTTCTTCACCTAATATCAAGAACTAGAGCCCATCCAGTCCTCTCAGCTGGCAGTTATGGTTATTAGCACAAGACTGTGGTCATCTTGGAACAAACTTCTATCTGCAACTGCTTTTGTAAACACTTCCTTGGAGGTGCAGCTCCTCTATTCTGCTTTTTAGCTAGACAAGAATTGTCTATTCTAAGCTGCATCTGCTCCAATAGCGACAAATAGAGACAGAGATCTACAGCTCTCGGACACCTGTGTCAGATGGCTTCTCCCTTCCAGGTAAATAGCTCAATACTCAAATCACCTTTTCATCACTTCCTACTTGATTGCTACACATCTCCTTGTTTGTCTTCAAGGCTTTTCACAGGCAGACCTGTTGTCCACTTCTGCTGGAGAATGGTTCATATTAGTGACTCCCTATATATTAGGGCGGTAGACGGTGTCTTAACTTGTCACAGGCTGCTGTTTCAGAAAGCTTAATAAACTCAACTGAACAACAGTCTAAAAAAAGGAAATAAAAGATTTAACAGGCTGGTATTTCTACCACCTTCTGCTTTCTAAGAAAGACAAAATAAAAAACAAACAAGCAGTGGCCCAAACTGGAGCACACGCGTAGGTCTCCCCAAGAATGCTTCCCCATTAACTCAGTGTTTGTCTGTATTACCTATGAACCAACGTGGTTTCAATTTAGCTTCTTATTAATCTTGCGCATTTCTTTCAACTGCTATTTTAAAAAAAGAAACTTCATGTTGAACATTTTAATAGCATTAAGTTTCAAAGGCAACAAGCTGCTGTACTGATTTTTTTTCCAAAAACTTTATTGCCAGATGTAAGTACGTGTGATTATTGATATTCTTTGTTTTCCCACAGGTTTCTCTTTTCCTTATTAAACAACATATCTGTAGCTCCATGAAAGTTTAGTGAGGTCCCTGAGAAATCACTAGTCACCAGCCCACAAATTCATCTCACCTAACTTCAGGCACTTCACTGAACAGCTTAAATTAGCAATTTATCTATGCTGAATTTCCCTTACAGTCAGTAGAAATTACTACAGGACCATGAAGACTGTAGGTACTTGCATCCCTCTAAATTTCTGAATTGCTTTCTGGAAGTAACTATTTTTTCTTCACTGATTACAGAGGGCTCCCAGGACCACAGAGGAATTAGGTCTCCAACTTAAACAATGAACTAAGAATCTAATGCAAACTGGGATGAATCCACACTCTGGGGTCCTCAGCAGTATCAGCAAACAAGCAGAGGACCTGCCAGGAGCACGTTTTAGTTTCTAGCCCATGTATATAATTTTAAATAAAGAGAATGACTATACTGCAGTTGCAGTAGACTACCTCATCTAAATGACAGTTTCAATGGTCTTTGGGTACTACCAAAAGCCAAATACAGCCAGCAGAAATACAACTAAAGTTTTGGTAGGTTTTGGTGCACATCAGCTTTGCATTCAGCTCTGCTCAGCCTTCTCCCTCCCTCACAGAGAAAACCTAACAAACCCATGCCACAGAAGCCACTGGTAACTTAGCCATTGATTTCATAAAGAACAGGATCAAATTCTTTGTGAGTAGAGACAAGTCTGCTAAGAAAACTGGGTATTAGCTCACATGGGGAAATACGGGAATGTAAAAAAAGCAGTGAATTCCCACCCACCATTTTTGCAGTCTGGGAAGATAGCAGTGCATAGTACTGACCCTGGGGAACTAAAGGAAATCTTCACATACAGCTGTTAAATACTAACTGGGTGATCAGTGATCACGCTAGTAATAACATTTTATTAGCAGTTGAAGAGATTCCTTCCCACCCACATCTGATAGTTCCCATCTCTTCAAAAGAGGCTGCAGCCACACAAACAGTGGATTCCGCATCCAGCACAGCTTCTTCCACCAGCAGTAGCTCTGCTCCAAGGCTCTGGCCCTTCCCCCATCACCTCCAATAACTCATTCCCACCACCCTGCCAGGCGTTTCCGTTCCTTCCCTTGTGCTAAATGCCAAATCAGCTGTTTATGTAGCTGTGCTCTGAGAGAGCAGAAATTTCCAGTGGGGAGATGGGAGCAATAACCGTGGTTTCTATCAGTGTTTTCAAAGAGTTGCCAGGGGTCCTTACAAGGTAAAATAAACAACCCTAATCTCAAACTGTACAGCTTCCCTAATACACAACTGGGACAGGTAAAGGGAGCATTAAAAGACAGAACTATCCTTTCTAGTGTATAGGAAAAAGGCACCTAATGGGACTGATCCAAAACCTGCTGGAAATCAGTAAGTGGACTCCCACTGACTTCAATGAGCTTTGGAGCTGCTCTACAAAGCCAGCCAGCTGCAAAAGCTGCTAGAGTCAAAGGAAAATATGCTACGAAGGAATGGTGGCCTTGTGGTTGAGGTACTGGCATGGTTTCAAGAGACTTGGATTCAGTCTTCAGCTCTACCATTCCTGACCCTGTGCAAATAATTTCATTTCTTTGCACATTGGCTTCCCTTTCTTCAGTTTAGGTATGTAACCTAATAAGCGTAAGTGTGGAGAAATGCAGGGATGTCCGAGACAGGAGATGTGCATGGAGACACTTACCAGCACCATCTCAGCAGGTGTAACTTTTCCTCTGCCCCTCTATGGGCCAAGTAAGGTCTGTTATCTGCACAATAGGGTACAAAAGTGAGTGTCAAACCAGTATCCTTGTTTACTTCAAGCTCGCTAAGCACACCTGGAAGCTAAGACTACAGATTTTATTGACATAGCCTTACCTAGCTGGCTGGATACTGAGATGCATGGATAATGCAGCACGGAGCTCAGTGCCGGTTAGCCAGATCTTGGTACCACATGCTGAGCTCCAAGTTCCCATGTCCATATTAATAGCAATACCCAAGAGTCTTCATGCAGAGATAGCCTGAGCATGTTTACATGAGCTGCAGCCCACAGCAACACAGACATAGCTGTATGACTCCAATCCAGCCAAGCAGATGAGCATTTATCTATCTCTTGAACATGTGAACAGACCTATGAAAGTCCAGGTAATACAAACATAATTGCTCTCCTGGACTGGAGGCATGGGAGAGGTAAGCTATGTTTTCATGGAGATTCAAGGAAGCCTGTCAGCCTTAACATTATTTACACACTTGCTCAGAATATCCTCCTACCAACAGCTGGGGCTTCTGGCAGCCAAATGCAAACCATCTATTGTAATATTATTCTTCTGTTGTAGGAAACAAACTCTTCCAACCAGAAGAAATTCTTCAAAAAACAGTCCAAGCAAAGGTACAAATTAAGCCCCAGAAATTAAATACTGAAATAATTTTTGCAGCATAGAAAGATCAAACTGCAAACAAGCTGCAAAAGCCATTACTAATTTAACATTCCATTATTCCTTTTTTCCAAAGTGTGATTCTTTTCTTCAAGCCAAGCATACTTTGCTGGGACCAAACCTTCACATTAGATTTCCTGTGCTGTGGACTTGATGAGATAAAGCAGTTACTTAGGTCCAACAAATCACTTCATTAAAGAAGCCCATTTGTAAATATTCTCAACAGCAATTAACGTCCTGGCGTAAGGAACTCATTTTGTGCTGCACTCCTCACTCAGACAAGACCTCCCCTCTAACGCCATGACTGCAGGGGAGGGCCTTAATTTTGAAGGAAAGAAAGAAGCCATCCTGGATCTCACCATTGCCTCCACATTAGCTATTTTGGTTCTTCTAGGCAGGAAAAAGCAGCCAAAGGTTAGACAGAGCTGCTCACCCTCAGTTCTCAAGCCATGTGAAAAAAGGATCATCCAGTGGTTTTCCAGCTGTCTCTCAAGACTCTGGGGAACCAGGATAACTTACAGCATTTCTTCTCAGCAGAGTGAACAGAATTGCTGGTGTCACCCAGGATCCAGGCTGCTCTAAATGCATTTACTCATCTTTGCAGTAGCAGCAGTTTATGATGAAGGTATTCTCACTCCTGGTAGGTGGAGAAGGTAGAAAGTCTAGTTTAAAAAATTGACATGGAAAAGGTTTTTTTCACATCCCTTCACCTCATGTAAGGGCCTGTCTAGGGAGTGTAACAGTACGCTGACTGGTAGTATATTAGTCAGCCCCAATACATCTCTCAAGGCTGTACAAAATCCCAGAGTCAGTGTGGTATCTGGTGAACAAAGGTCTAAAGCAGAAACTCAAGATGTGATAGAGGAGATTACTTTGTGATTTTGTCTGCAGATGAACAGAAAATGAACAAAGCATTGGGATTCAGCAATTTATTTCAAGCCAGCATCAGCTTACCAATTAAATTACTTCTGAATACTTTATGGGGCTCTAACCTTATAAAAAAATCTATGAATAATCATAAAGGTGCAATTCTTTAAGATATTTCCATCTTTGAAAAGACCCTCCATTTCTATAGGGAAAATCATCTCCTTGCCATTCAGAAGGAGCTAAATAAATGTGAGTATATGAACTGATTATAAAAAGCCTACTGAACTGGAATAACAATAATGCCTCAGTCTTGAAAATATAGAAAGTAAATGCAATTTTACATTAAAGATCTGAAAACAAACTTAAGGCTAATATTTTCAGGGGAAAAAAAAACTTTGATCTCTTTTTCTTTCCGGGGGGGAGCCAATATCAACATGAGTGATTTTGTACTATATTCAGGAGTCTTTATGTGGGTTAATAATGTTAAAGTTATTCCACTACTTTTTCAAACTTTTCTGGAATCAGCTCCTTGGTGAAACAGGGCCCTATTGAAGACTCTTGAATTTGCATAGCATGTGCAAGACATTTAGATTTATATTCCATGTTAGGCTTGTGTGTTTAGAGTTTACCCAGGCATATGCAATTCATTGGCTGTATTGTTATCTTCACAATGAACAAGCACACTCACTTCATCTGCAAGAAATACAGCTTTAAATGTAGAAAATTAAATTTCCATGAGAAAAAGTGTTCCATGAAAATTTCCATCAATAAAGGCTTAGCTCAAACATACTGAGGTCGAAATACTTTGATTTGGGCCTACCTGGGTACCGTGTGACTTACGTAGCAAAACCATAAAATCATTTGAAAATGACTACTTTGAAAGCGCTCCTGCAATAACAATTAGTCACATTACAGTTCTCTCTCTAAAAGCCTTCGGTTGTCACGATCCTGTTGTGTTCAGTGATGAATTTGCCAACAGAAACTGGCAGATTCTGCCTTGAAGACTTTACAAAGACAATAGGTAAAGGAATCATAATTATCTTGAAAGCACAGAGAATGGTGACCTTAGTGTTGAAAAACTGAATACACTAAATACAGAAACCAGTAACCACAGAAATAAGCCATCCACTCAGCTTCCACTCAGATCCTGAGCCCTGTGTCAGTGGTGTGGCCCACAATCAGCCTTCTTGCTAGCTGGGAAAGCAACACAGTGTGTTACGCAAACCATTGTGTGCAGCAGCAACATACTTCACAACATCTGTGTGGCAGGGTTTCCCCAGACATCATAGTGCTGAACACAAAAAGTCATCTAAAGAAATATGTGGTCAATGGGTTTGGTTTGATATTTGTGAGACACCATAGTTCATTTCATACTTGCTATCACCACCTGGGTCTGTTGGGAGTGGTTTCCAAGGTGACACTAACATTGGTGTTACCTTATGTGGTTTTCCAGTCTTCATACTAAGTAGGAATTCTGGAACAGGGAGAGGGCAAAGTTGCAAGCTGTTACGGCTGACAACGAAAGGCAGAGGGAATGTAGCTGCTGTCGCCATGTACGCCAGAGGGATGCACAGCAGAAAGGAGATCCGTGCAAGCTGAAGAACAACTTTGGCTCAAGAACAAAGTGGCATCTACAGCCGTGAATTAATTTGGGAAAAAAATGAGAAGAAGGTGAGTCACTAGAAAAGCATGCCAAGGGGAGCTGTGAGGACAAAGAAATCTGACAATCAGTGATTGAGGTTTGAAAAGTTTATGGAATTGATTTTATGGTGCAGAGCCCATGATAGCAGAAGGCTGGATTTATGTCTCAGCAGGTCTCATCTACTTCTTCTGTTCCCAGTTTCCTTCCCAAATCCCTGATCCTGCACCATTACATTGAACGAAAGATTTGCCAACAGGATCAGCCCAACTACTGCTGAACACATGTGCTTTCTGCAGGGCAAGAGAAAGGAATTCATGGATCATAAAGTACTGACTACTGTGTGCTTTTCATTTTCATTTCTTTCATTAAGAACTTAATATTTGTTTTCTTACTGTTTCATTAAACCATAAAACTTTCCTTCAGGCCATTGGCCTTTTCTTCTCAAAGAGGTGGCTAATTTGGATGTGGAGATGGTGGTCCAGAGGTGGATAAAATGCATCTCTTAAGAAGATAATGGGAGATGTGCATTGCAGCATGCCTTGTAACTGCTTCTGTCTTTACTGAAGAGTTGTACCCACCAAATCAGATTAGAAGACTGGATCAAAATGGATATATATGGATATATATTATGGTGGGATATATAACATTAATTTAAAACAAGGCTAATGCATCTGTTCTGAACTGCTGCCATTTTGGATCCAAGTGAAACTGTGCTTGCTCAGATGGAGCTATTCAGAGATTTTAATACCATAAGCATTTCAGACGTTCAACTCCCAGTGAGAAATCAGGAAGCAGCTTTACCTTCAAAACCACAGTCTCTCATCAATATAAATAATAGTATTAAAGACTCAGGGGGGCTACTTTGTCCTTTATTTACTGCAAAATCACTCCAGATCCATTATTTGTGTGTCAGTCACCTGCGTCATGCTGAGCAGTTCTTCTGTGGATAAAAGACTTTGTGATTATTTTCCAACTATGCAAAATAAATCAAAAGGGAGGATATGGGAATAGATACGCCTGTTCTGACAGTTTTGGACTACAGGAGCAGAAGGTGGTAGCTGTGCGTCCAAGGGGGCTGCCACCATGCCATGTATCTCTTTATTTTTTAATATAAAATAGTTCACTGACTTCAGTTCTTAGATCCATCTCAGACAGAGGTCTATAAAAAGGTTGGGTTTTTTTTATTCTTAAATAGTAAAGCTAATAACCTTTAGCATAAGGATTCCCCAGCCCAACTCACTCCCTCCACATTTGTGGAAAGTGGCTACTCCAACATTATCTGCAGGTAACATCATTATGCAGGTTACAAAAATAAACAATGAAATCCTACATTTATACTATAACGAACCAAAATGGCCTGGTTTGCCTTGGCTTAGAGACAGGGGTCACCAGCAAAGTGTAATTATGGACACCTAATAAAGAATATACAAAATACCACCATCGCTCCCACATCACAAAATTTGGTGACTATCTCAGCTATGACTAACAACTTACTATAAATTTGATGTCATATCATTGAAGCATGTATTAATCTCTTTGGTCTTTGAATAGAAAGCGTATGCCAATCCTAAAATAGATTCTATTTTCCTCCAGGTCATTAATGAAGAAATCATACACATCTAGGCACCCTGACATATGCCTCACTGCTATCAATCGGAAAGGAGACACTGTCATGCAAAAATTCTATTTTTCCACTAGACCTGTTCTTTTTTGTGATCTGTGCTGCCCTCAACTTTTGTAAATACGGTTTCAGTAACTACATCATGAATACACCAAAGACTTTTTACATAATGAAATGGGCTGGAGATGCAGAGAGGAAAAGGACTGTAAACAGCAAAGAAGGAAGAGAAATTATACAGTGGGACTCAGAAGGCTGAGAAATGTTGGAATAACTAGAAAGAATACAAGAAATGCATCTAAAATAAAACAACTAGTAATACAGAGAGTTGATGGATATAGGAAATTGCAGCAAAATCCTACCCCTATAGAATCAGTGAGAATTTTCCACTCAATTTGGGTTGGGATTCCTCCTTTAGAAAGCAACAATTCTGAAGTAAATTTAATGTTAATGAGAATTAAATAAGAAGATGCAGCACGGCAACCTAAACTGCTGATGAACTGAAAGGAATTACCATGGCGGGGGGGGGGGGGGTGTTCATTGCTGTAGTCCCAAAAGCAGGATTGCCTGGAGCCCTCACAGTAGGAACACATCTGGGGCAAAGCTGCTGTCAGTGTCAGGGTTCTCAGTGAAGACACCTTGACCTGATTTCAAACATACACAACACGAGCCTTAACGCCCTGCGCAGCAGAAGGCACTGCTGAAAAAAGCTTGTGTACAAGCAGCGCCATACTAGTTTAGCCCAGTAATGTGAGTGAGATTCAGGGACAGATGATAACTGTTAACATTAGGTTATATCTGTACAAGTAAATTAAGTGTGCCTGGGAACATTCCTGGGCATGGAGGCCAGCTGGCACAGAACGGCCTGAGTCTCCGCCAGTAAACACCCTTAACCTTCAAAACAGGGAGGCTGCATGCAAACAGCCGACTGGGGATGGTCCCAGGAACATGCTTGCTGCCAAACCATACCCGAGAACTACCCGGGGCAGCGTTGGTTGGCACATGCCAAAACCTTGCCAGGGACTGTTCTAACAGTTTACCAGGGCAGGCAGTCATGCTCCCGGCCCAGGAACATTCCTGTGTATTGTTTAATTTACTAGCAGAGATATAGCTAGCTCCCTCCTTCCCCCTCCTTGCCTAGGTAAAGCATTTCTCTTGCACAGAACCCATTTTAGCAGCCTTTCTCACTGATGCACCCCTTCTTCCATCCCAAACCATCTCCCGTCCTGTTCCCACATACAAAACATACACGGGAAGGGCTGGTTAAAGTGATGGGAATGGTCCGACTTGAGCTGCTGGTGGCTTGCCTGCTCTCTGGTTCACAAAGAGTGCCAAAGGGCATACCTACATCACAAGTAAGGAATGGGTAGGCAGAAGGCTAAGAGCATGGCATGTTGCCAAACGTGTCCCACCTCCTGTCCACACAGGGACCTCGCTGCACGAAGGTGTCCAGGGATACATCATGATTTTTGAAGTCATTTAAGTACTACTAATATCAGGAGCACTCCAAAACACAGTCTACCTCATGCTCTTGGAGCTACAGATGGGCTGGTCCATCAGCCTCACTACCTGGACAGTTCTTCAAAAGACAAAGAAATAGTCCATGAAACACATCTTGCGACTGTTGGCTACAGACTGAATGCCTGTTTTTCTAACAGCCATTATCTTGACGCTCAAAACCAGTGACACTCAATCATTTTGCTTGAAAATATATTTTGATTAATAAAAAGAAAAATAATCCATTCCTTCCTCTGATTCACTAGAAAAGATAGTAATATTGGCTTATACAGAAGAGGGCAAGAACTTGAATGAGCATCTTATACAAACGTGTGTATGCACATGTGTGTTTATACAAAACCCTCATCAGTTTAAATTGTATTTTCTGTTAAGAAGATCATTTACCTTCTAATAAATCCTAATTAGATCATAAGTCCAAGGCTAGTGAGAATAAATGTGTATTGACAAGTATATTGAGTGCTGGGAATTTGCAAGACTCCTACTTACAGCTTGGGATATGTTGATACACGTTGCACGTGTAGGTTAACAATATAAGTAGTGCCTAACCTTTCACTGGTTTGCTGCAATACATGGCGGGTTGCTAGAATTCATTACCAGGAAGTTTTTGGAAATGGGAGAGGAACCCAAGCTGACATGTGCTGGTGACTCACAGATGAAAACTATCTGTTTCAGAGTTGTTCTTGGTGCCTTGAATTTAAAGGAGGCCTCTTTCTTGCTGAAAGTCTTTGGACATCTTCATGTTAGGGATTCCTGTCCACCCACAGTCATACAGAAGGCCAGCTCATTTTGCACAGGCTCCCCATATTGATGCACTGAAGTTTGGTAAAATCTGTGATGTAAAGACAGAATAATCTGAGCTACCTAGACCCCAGGGATGACTCTGACATAGATCTGAGACGTGTTAGCTAGATTTTCACCGATATGTGAAAGACTTGCTAAAATTACCCTAGTTCTCTGCAAGGGCTGTAGGTTCCCAGGACAGGTGCCCTCCCTAAATTCTTGCTGACCTCTTGAGGACACATGAACCTACCAGCCCAAAATGGTGCAGGGACCTGGGATCAAGGCAATGGTTTGATGTGCTGTCCTGTGTGAGACAGTGCCCTATGTCCCTCCGAGGAAAAATCTCCCCAGGCCACCTCCCTGATACCAGCTGAGATCCACCTCACCCTGCAGGAACGTACCTGTTGATATCACCGCAAGCCCAGGGGCAGGTGCTACCTCTGCAGTTTGGTAATCTGAGAACCACCATGTATGTGCTGGTGCGAAATACCATGCATGGTGCAAGAGAGGGGAGGGGTGAATCCAGGGTTCCTGAGTCATTCAGGTCTGTATCCTGATTTAACAAGCAGAATTTGGAAGTTCTTGCTGTTTGTTTCCTTCTTGCTTTCTCATTTTGTGAAGATTTCTCACAGTTTACAACAGGCAATGTTGGTTTGGAGTTCGTCTCAAAACAGACCATATTTTAAAAAGAACCCTAGGAATTAGGGAATGCGGCAGTCTGAGAGCCATCCTTAAGACCAGCCTAAGGCTACATTTACATCAGCAGATACTGTGGAGCAATACAAGAGGATCTAGAAAAAAAAAAACAGCGTTGAGATCTACTCTATCCCTAAACCTAACCTATGAACTGAACGCCTGTCAGCATTTAGAGTATGTTACGTGCATATGTTCTGGCTTAGCCTCATCCAAAAGCAGTCCAGGACCACGCTGTGATGTTAACTGAAGCATGGTAGTAGAAAGATTCACTTCAAAAGCTCAAGCATGATCCAAACTGAAGCACGGATGCAGATTCCCTCTTGGCACCTGTACAGAAGGCCCCTGGCAGAGCTTGTGGACAAGCTCTGTTTGTCCAGCCAGGCATGCTGAACAGGCTTCCTGCATGGCCAAAAAGCAGAGGGGACTTTCTAGACTCAAGATCCCAGGTCTAGAACCATAGCTCGGACGTAGCCCTGGAGATGCAGCGATCCACTCCCTTGGTCCCTGGTGACTGCACAGAAGGAAAAGGGAGCACAGGCCCAGGTGGGAGCTAAAGAGGCTGCCATTTCCCAACGGTCTGGATGATCAGCATGCCTGTGATGCAACTGCTGTGGGGACATAGCTTATGTGACAATCACCTACGTCCCACAGACAAGCAAGGGGAAGCGTGTGGGGCTCAGACAGAAGCTGGCAGAGCAGCAAAGGTAGCACGACCATTAACAGTCCAGCTAGCACATAAAAATAAGCCAAGAAAGCAGGCTGCAGGTAAACTTGAACATGCCAGGTTGGAAATGGTGGCAATTCCCAAGTAGGTCAGACATCGCTGTCTCAGGGCAACAATGTCCATTGGAGGAGCAGGGCAGACACCTGTGGGCAGTAATAACTTCAGCTGCCTAATTTGAACTATCATATGTCAGTGAGAACCTATAGACTCCCAAATCATGCAGGTGCTTTTAAAATACTTTACCTCCAGCGCCTATGCCAGCACAGTGTGCAAAGGACCCTCACCCTCGAGGAAAACAGAGCTTGCCACAGCAGAACAGCCCCTAGGCTTTGATAATGTTGTACCTTGTTTCCACGTCTGTCCAGAATTGGACATTTCGGGGTTAAAATATTACCAGGACACAACCTGGGGTCAGACTGTGAGCCTTGCACTTCCTCTGCTATGCAGTTACTTTCACAGTGGTCCCACCGACAACTTCTGTACTACCCAGGAGAATAACTCAGTCATCATCAACCAAGGTTGACGGTTGATGCTCCTGAGGGAGACCAGTCTCTCGGAGGTAGGTCTGTGTAACAGCCTCTTTGAACTTTTAAGTCATTCACACAAGAAAGCAAGTCTGACAAAAGCTGCGGAGTCTTCTGAACACCTCTTCAGACAGCAAAACTGAAAGACAGACTTCCTTTCCTGTGTCATTACACATACACACACACCCTGCCCCAGAACCTGAGTTTAAATCGAGTTCTTTGACACACATCAGAAACCTTCAGTGTAGAATTTCTGATAGACATCAAAATCCTGAAAGACAGACCTAACACAGACAACCGTCTTCAAATTGTTTAATTGCTTTCATCAATGGAAAGTATCTTTTGATTCAAGAACAAATGCTTAGCAAGAACTTGGTGAAAATAGACATAACCTTAGGGCTGAAAAGCAGAGCAACATCTATAATTTTTTTCCTTTACAGATAAACAGAACTGCTTTTTAAGTAGCTCCTGAGAAGGACATCTAAGCATTGCTCCTGTGAATAAAGCAGACAGTTCACGACAACCAGTTCCTGCCTGCGTGCAAAAGCCGCACGCCAGCAAATCTAATTGAAAATAATCTGTGATCTATGCTTAGCATTCTTCAGGAAAGTGCTTTTATCCCATCTTTTCCCATCTCTCCTCCTCCCCTCCAATCTTAAATGAATCACATTTGAATCACCACAGCATGGCTGTATTTGATCATGATTTATAGGGCACTGTCTGCCTTACTCAGTATGCAGTCTTCATAGGGAGGAGGTATTTTGGACAGAGAAGAACAGGCTGTCAGCACTCAATAAATTATTACTAACAGTCACTTCCTGAAGTAAAGACCGATATAAGATCAGCCTTCTAAGTGGACAGGTGCACAGAGGTGTCTTACATCAACAGCTTGCCCAGCACATAATCCAAATTCTTAGTAACTACGTTAAAATGTGGCACTGAGAAGAGAAAGGTTTTACTGACAGTGGTTAATAAATAAATGGAGAAGCTATAGGCACTGCAGAACCCGTTCAGGGACCAGACCCCACTACGCTGTGTTGTAATACACTACTGTAGGTAGCACAGATTAGTGTCTCTAGTTTCCTGGAGGCAATTACACAAGGCAGACCTTTTAAGATAAATCTTCTGCCCTCGTTTGACAGAGGTGTGCAATATTACAAGGACCGAAACTTCCAAATCTGCAAACTCACCATAATGTTGCATGCAAAAAATGTTAATGTAAGTTTTTATCATGTCTTCTCAGTCATCAGCATTCCCCTGCCTATTGTTTCCCTGCTTTCAACCTGCAGTTATCTCCATCACAAACAAGTCTATAAGCAGCAGCATGCACAGACTTCATTGTACGCTAGCATATTGATACTTGTACATACTGATCTGTAACGGGCATGCTTAAATTGGTCGTGCACCATAAGAAAGAAATAGTTGTAGGAAACTGTCCCCAGATAGGACCAGATAAGGATTGTTTAGCTATATCTTACCAAAAAGAAGGGTAGTTAATCTGTTTTGTTTGTTCACACTCTAATACAGAGTGAAGCGATGACAGTAGATCGAATACTCAGGGCTAAGAAGCAACATCAGGTCAACTACATGACAGCTGTGTGACCACTGTAAAGCTCTTCAAAGTTTGGGGTTTTTTTTAATAGACTGAACAAGGAACATTATTAGGAGAAGGGAAACAAAGGGTCTGTTTTCCCTCCCTCACCACAGCTTTCCTATGCCCAAGCTATTGTTTGTGCTACAGAAGTAGCACACCCAGGTGCTTCCAGGCACAAGAGAAGGCTAGTTTTTCACCTCTCTCTAAGAGGGACAAATCATTCCTGAGGCATCCTGAATAGCCTCAAGGCCATTACACTAGAGCTGAATTTGGCTGACTCTTACAAAGACTCTGCACTGTGTTTTTTGTTTGCTGAACACGACCAGAGGGCTTAGCACTGTACGATATACAAAAATAAAGGTCCTGACCTGAAAAACCCTACACCTAGAAACAGTGATTTGTTGGCAAACCCTCTGATTCTATCTTTCCAAATTACAGTTCTTTTAAAAAATATGCTCAATTTTCAAGCGAAGTTACTGGTTTCACGGCAGAATCACCTGGGAAAAATTATTCCTTATTGTTATTTAGAAGGCCAAAGCAAACTATCAAACAGCCGTAAACTATAAAGTAATAGTAAAAATACATGTAACATGCTTCTAAGAAATACACTTTCCATCGGAACACAATGACCAAGAGCAGGTAACTCTTGCAAATTACTGGTAAAACTACAGTCTGTCTACTTCTACTATATATGGTCAATGAATACGGACTAAGGTCTTCCTCCCTGGAGCTATACATCCGGCCACTACTTACCTGTACTAAATGTCTCCAATTCCACCCATTCCATTGTATCTATGATTTCTGATAAATCTTTCTTATAAGTGAATTTTTCATCCTGACTTCTGAGTACTGTGTGATGTATCTGACACTAAGACGACAAAAGCTGGCCCCTTGGGGTCTTGTCAAAAAGCTAATGTAAGACAAAATGCTTGTAAGCTTTGATTGAAATACTTCCTCTCTCCCAGCACCAGCTGATGATCCTGAATGATTTTGTTAAGTATATATTTCACTACCTTGAAACAGATATTGTGTCAAGTAGGATTTATAGGCAATTTAACTCAATCATGCCTTAAAAGCAGCTTCAGCAAGCAACGAACACTTATAAAGAGCAGGGAATACTCAGAGGCTGAGCCAGGGTTAAAGAGAACATCTCTGGTCATGAAAGTGATGAAAAGTGGTCAACAATGGAAATCACTGTAACTACTTGTCCTAAGCTATTGTCTTTCATATTGGAACTGCCAGAACACGTAGGATTTAGGGATGGAAATGACAGCTTACTATTCTGATTCATCATGTGGTGCTTGCAGAGAGGAAGTATTTGAATCAAAGCTTTTAAATATTTTTGTTTTACAGCAGCATTTCCATGAAAGGATGCCGGAGGAGTGGAGGAATTGCCTACTGCACAGGACAGCTGGCTAAGACTAAAAAAACCCCTGAATTCCATGCTTGGCTGTGCCAAGAACTGCTTTGTGACAGCGGGTAAATCCCTTCACTCCTGTTTTCATTTGTTTTCCTTTCCCACTGTACATCTGCCTTGTCTATTGGGAAAGAGAGATTTATGAGTGTCTTAGGGATTTAGTGGTGCAAGCACTTCTCGTCTCAAATCTTCAAATGAAGATGAAAACCCCACCCTTTGGCTCAAAGCCTGTTGTTGCAGAGACTTGTACAGCACCTGGTGTGGACCTCAGTGGGGACTGCAAGGGGAGACCATAAAAGTAAAAACAATAACTGTAACACTATCATCACCATCTATATACAAGCATTTATGGGAAAACAGAGTACCATGAGTGTACACTCAAAGTCAATGTGGAGGTTGAAGCAGATTTCAACATAAGAACAGAGTAACAAGTCCCATCAAAAGTCCATCTAACCCCTGATTCTGTCTCCGACCACTAGCAGGTACCTAGAGAACAATAAAATAGCCAGGGTACATATGCAGTGATATTTATCCAGAATACTCTCCCAGCATCTGTGGATTTGCGATTTGCAAATTTCCTGAGCCACAGATGGTGTCTTTGCATTAAATCATCTTGGTGGATTTTTATTCTTGAATTTTCCAGTCTCTTGAGGCAAGTTAACATGACTTCTTCTAAAGAAAGTATTGAAATAAAATCTAGTGAGGTAATATAATGCAGTACAAACCAGGGGCCAGAACAACAGATGACATTTTCTGACCATTAAGTATTCAAGGTGACGCTTCAACATCTTTGCATGAAACGTGAGTAAAAGAATCAGCTTCTGAAAGCACTTAACTCCTTTAGAAAGCACTCGAAAGTTCATAGGTATCACAGCCCACCAGTATCACCCATTTGCATTCACTGGAACAATTCTGATCCCGATGTGATTTCTCTGAAGCCAGTATGGAGTTTGGCTCAGCTGAATAAAAAGGAAAACAAAAGCCCTCTTCTTTCCTGACACGATGCATTTGTTCTCATGGATTTTTAATCAGATACTCTCCTTAGACAATGAAAGTCACAAGCATTAAGAGCTGTAAGAGGTATGCAGGTCACCTTAGAGTCCCTCTTTTTATACTCTCATTCTTTTTTGTATCTCACACACTGTGAGAGATCTTCTCCTCTGTCCAAAACAGCTAACAGTATTCACAGGTGTGGCAGACAATTTCTCCTGAATTTTAGCAGGATTAACATCTCTCATGTCACATGGGAAGTTTATGACAGAAAGAGAATTTAAACTTTAAACACCAATCTAACAAACCTTAAATCATCAAACCTATGCCTGCATACACTAATACCATGCTGGAGCCAACATCCGCATTAAATTCCAAGGGTGTAGACCACGCAGTGTCATGCCTGGTTAGACCTTTTAACGACCCTGTGTTAGTGCCCCTTTGCCATGCTTCTGTCCCTTATTGAACAAGTATGCTTCCTGTAGTAGATTTCTTTCTCTAAAAAACATACATATATATAGTAAGACCAACCACTCGTGTGGTCTAAACGATGCTCAGTAAGACACTGTATTTACCTCTTCGGCATTCCTGGAGAATGAAGACAACATTCTATCAGCATTCATCCTCCTAATCATAAGCCAAGATGAAATGTTAAGCCCTGAAGTAATAAATTTCATCCAAACTGAGAAGCATCCAATTTAATGTATTCTGCATTTAACATAACAGTCATCTAGGAGATAAAGGACAGAGTTATCATCACCAAAAAGATGAGGAAACATTAGCTTCGGTGTGGAGACTGAAAGGCACAAGCAGGAGTATCATGACCACAGACTTGTCTACATGGGAACAACTTGAGGAAATTAATTTGAAGTATCATTTGAACATAGGAAGGGGTTTTTAAACTGTGTTAAATCCTTGTGAGAATAGACTGGTTCTGAGTTTGTGACCCCAAATGAATTTTTCTTCTTTCACTTCCAAAATTAAGCAAATTTGAATTAAAGTGTCTTTTATTTCTGAAATTGATTGTTCACCAGTAGTTTCAAGCAGGCTAACTACCTCATTTTGAATTCATACCTACAAGTAATACAAACAAATTTTTCTGCATTCTTATGTATGGAGACAAACTTTCACTTTCCAAATTTATTACAGTGTATTTCTGTTGTTAATAATTATTACACTACAAAGTCACAGCTGAGCTCAAGGACTCATTGGGCCAGAGTTTATATAAACATATAGTAAGATCCACAGGCCAGAAGAGATTATTTAGATCATTTAGTCCTGACCGTTTGTTTAACACAGGCCAGTTTTTCTACATGAAGTCCACTAACTTATGTCTGGTTTGAGTATTAAAAAAAGAAAAAAGTCATTCATTCTTGAAGAAGAAACCATTTCACATGGAGAACCCACTCCTCCTCTTGACGGGTTGTTATAACTCCCTCTAGCTAACATTATATTTTAACAATATTCTACTTCTCATTTGAATTTGCTGAGGTTGGTTCTAAATCCCAGTGGTTCCCTGTTACACTTTCTTCTCAGAAATTAAAGCACTTTCAACACTGGTATTTTCTGCTTAAGAAGTCTCTATGCTGAGCAGCTTTAACTATTCCCCCACCCCATAATTTATTTTAGGTTCTTACCATAACATAAAACACAGCAGGGCTTGTGCTGTAAATAGAAACAGTCCACCCTCAGCTAATATTCATCACTGGATTTAATGGCTATCACTGATTTCCATCATGTGGAACTCTGACCCATATAAACATACATATCTAGAGATGGACGGGGTCTGATACACTGCATTTCTTTCTGTAAACTAAAGCTAACTGCTACCAGGCAAAAGAGGGTTACAGGCTTACACAAGTATGTATGTGTGTATGAAAATATGTATGTGTGTGCATGTCATTTAAATGAAGATTTAGTCAACTGGGATATTGTCACATAAATTAATTCATAACTGCTTAATAGTGGCCATAGCATGATCCAGTCTGGATCCCATTTCAATTAATAGGAG
Source organism: Aquila spilogaster (assembly GCA_024606505.1). Lineage (NCBI taxonomy): Eukaryota > Metazoa > Chordata > Aves > Accipitriformes > Accipitridae > Aquila > Aquila spilogaster. Next base: position 31,567 of record JANHGO010008231.1, read on the forward strand.
ATCTATCATTTGCTGCAAATTTTCAAACAGAAGTCCTTTCTCTGTATTCCTTCGCTTGCAGTCATTAGGACTGCATTCACCACTGTGGAAGCTCTCCAACCTCAGACATATTGTGAGCATTAGCCATTGGTAACTGAGCTCAAACTAACTGGGAAATGGGTCTCTCAGACACACAAGCAGACCTTGGTGAGGTATGCTGTCTTGCGTGGGACACCACAGTATGAATTTGGTATTAAACCCTTCTCCCCCCAGGTCAGAAGTGAGTAGGAGAACCACAACAGATCATCGAGCTCTTTCTCCTCTCACACACACCCAGAAGTACAAACCAAATAAATCCCACACAGATCAACTAAAACTCAATTTTCATGGAATTGTGAAAAACACATAGTTGACAAAACTATCAGGGCTGATGATACAGATCCAGAAGGCACTCAGCTTCAGCTCAGGGCATTCTCCAGTGCATGTCCCATCGTTCTCACAGCTGGGGGAATGAGCATCCTGAGAGCAAAACCTATTCAACTGCACAATACTCAACTTGAAATGTCTCCTGAACTTAGGATTCATAGAAGGTCGTTAATTGAAATGGTGGCATAATACACCCCTAGATTAGGCTGAGATGTTTAAAAAGCTACTCACACAGTGAGCGGGGAATTATGGTTGGCAGAATTCCCAGAACAAGCTGAGGGCAGGCACAGAAAGGCTGCATGAGGCCAAAGCAGTGCTGAGCTCGACTCAAAGGTCTCCCTTTTGTGCTCAGCCTCATCACAGAATGCCCTTGCTCCAATAATCAGAGGGCATTTGGCTCTTGACCTTAGCTTGAGGGCCCTGGAATTGGACTCCTTCCTTCTGACCTGTGTGAGGGCAACCACGTGTTATACTCCACTTCCCTCTCTTTCATGTGAATGCAAATATTTTCAGACCATGATACCATATTCCAAGTATGCACAATCTCCAGTGGAGAAGTAGAGAGGTTTAAAATGCTACCAGACATTAAATTTTAAGGCTTGTTACCAGGCTTCTGGCTCCTGAAATGAGGTCTTCTGCAAGGAGCTGGAAAAGGTTGTATGGTGAACAAAATGAGGGTTTTTCAGAAAATCACTACACTTGCTATGGGCCCTGTCCTGGAGCAATCCTCACTGTCTGCTCTACCCCCTAATAATCACCAGCCATAAGCTTTGCTTGAAAAGCTGGGTATGGTGGACACTTTCACCCAAATTTCCTCTTTTTTGAAGTACTTCTTGCCATGTTGTGGTTTTAGTTACTGTGGTGATTGGTTTGTGTTTAATGAGCTCATGTTATTGGTTGAGATTTTTCTAGGGTGAGTCATGCAGGTTTCATTTGCTGAAATTCACATGGAGATATTGCCATCTAGATCAGCACCAGATTAGCTGAGAACTCCAGCTTCAACTCACCTATTTTAACATTCCCAGGTGAAGTCAACTTTCTGATGAGGAAGATAATCGTCTGCAAAGTAAATATTCAGTTAATAATGTACCTATTGTACTGTTGATTGTGATGACGCGGCAGCAGCAGCCAGTTTTAATTTAACATGACTTAACTATCAAGTGATTCCAATGATATTACAGGAGCTTGTTAAATGAAAATAACGCCATTCACATTTGCATGTACATGTGCAAGAAAAAAAAAGCAGGGGGCGGGAACCTCAGCTGCTCCTGGTCTGACAGCAATTGGAATGATGTCTTGTTTGAATCGGTGACATTTAGTTGCACCAGATGAGCTACTATACCGTGAAAATGCAAAGACTACACTGAGCACAACCCAATGTTTGTGGTCCAAAGGACAGAATATTTGACTGGGAAATCAAGTAATGTATTTCTGAGTCCACACTTTATCACTCTTTTGTCAAATTACTTCACCTCTTCGTGCTTCAATCTGTCCATCTGTTGGAAGGGGATAACAATACTGAACTGCTTTGCATAGTGCTTTGAAAACTGGTCATGAAGGGAAATACGTGAGCTAGATTTTGTTATATTTTTGTTTAGAGCTTTTCATTACTTCAGATTTACTTTCAGTGTCTGGGCCAGATTAACTGCTTGTCCTATTTCTATGGGCTAGGTATTGTTTTAAGTAAACAAAATAGCTCAAATTGCAGGGGAGGCAGAACATGGTTCCACATAAAAATGTCATTAAGTTAAGCAGATGCTTGATTGACCAAGGTTGCTGATTTCCATATGGAACAAACCACATACTTAAAGGACACCTACAACTAAAGGCAGTTAGTCCTTTCCTAGCAAGGCTCACCTGTCCATTTGGTGACCCCATCTTATTATCTCACACTACAGCCTGCACCAGGCCTTCTTAAAATCCATTTTCTGACTGAGCTTGGATGTTACAATTCCTCTCCTGAAGAGTTGACAGTCTGAACAAGAGGAGGAAGAGTAAAAGAAGTGACATTTATTGCAGTTAGACAGACAATTAAAAGTATGCCCAGGGAGTTTGAAGCATCCCTACAGAATGCCCTGTTATTGGCTGTGGTCCATTTTCTACTAGATCCCACCAGAGATGCAATAAACTTTAAAAGGAAAAAAAAAAAAAAAAAAGGCATTTTATTAGTTACCTAAATAAGAAAACATCCTAGCTGGCTTGACCGAGGCCCTGTAGGAAGCTCGTGGCAGAGCAAGGACTTAAACCAAGATCCCCTGGGTATCTCTTTCTCTGGCCAGCCTTCCTCATAGAGTTGTGAACACAACTCTTAAGGGCATAGCAGATACTCTTTTAATTGCTGAAGCAGCTTGTTTCTAGTTACATTTTTCACTACTTTTTTTTTAAATCACATTGAGACGAATCATAGATAGTGCCAAAGAGCTTCTAATTACATAGTAACAGTAGCAATTGCATAACCCTCCTCCAGCTCCCTGCAACAGCTCAGCTCCACATTCACCAATGGAATGTCACATTTTTCCATGCTTTAAGTATCTCTTTTCACTAACGCTGCAGCCAATTGCTTCTAATATTGCAGAAAAGAATGAAAAATGCTGGGATTAAACCTCTACAAACCCTAATAGTGTGTTTACAATAGTCTTCAGGTTCATTCTTAACCACTAGGTCTATGACCTTCTAGTAAATTATACTATACTGGAAGGGTTTAGCTGCTGTTCCAGCTCCACTGTAAACATGTAAACTTGAGCCATCTGTGCTTTTTTAATATTTCCTGTAAAGCCTATCACTACACCAATCTGCTGTTTCAATTGGCGGCACAAGAAGTCATTGTGTGCTAATTTTTCCCAAGGGCACTTGATGCACTTTATTAAATAGGGTTTTTTTCTTCCTCATTAAGGCCTTTCCACAACAATAAAACTATATTTTGGATACCCAGGCCAGCAGGCATTGTGCTGTTCTGTATGAAAAAACGATCCCAGCCATGCTACGCTTTTACCAAAGAACAATATGGAGAGAAAGAAAGTTTTTAAAGACATTGCAACCTTTTCTTTCAGGGTGCCTGCGGGGAAAGCATCTTGAAGGCAATACAACACATGATGGGAAGAATTTGGCTGAACATCCCAGAAACAAAGGATGAGATTCTTCCAGAGGCATCAAAATTTTGCTGGGTCATACACTTCTCACACACCTCAAATTGCTGTTGACTGCTGGAGTTTGGACTGTGCAAGGGAGAACTAAAATGCCAAACGGGATCAGACCTATGGTTCATCTAGTTCAGTATCCTGTTTCTGAGAGTCACAGACCAGATGTTTCATGGGAAAATGCAGGAAACCCTACTGCAGAAACATGAAGGTTTCAGGCCTTTATAAAGATCTTATTTTATTATAGCCCCTACTAGACTGTCTTTACCTTTAATAAGCCTAATTTCTCTTCCTCGTCTCCTGCTGTCCATTGGCATAAAACCTGTTAAAATATTGCTCTCATTGTAGAAGATGTTTCAAAAGACCAATGCAGGCATTCAGTATAGAGAAAAAAAGTGGGATTTTTTTGTAGTTTTATACTACTTTTAAATAATAACGTGTCAGAATAAGTGACTCTCAAAAACCAGTACAGGATAAATTGGAAGTATACATAGGATAATCTTTGTCAAAGATTTCATTTAAAAATCTTTGCCTGCATTTAAAATACGCAGAGTATATCTTTTAATTTACTTTTCATGTCGTCCTATAACCATGGTAAAACAGTTTGCACATAAATGTGGGGGATTTTTGGCCATGTTAGTTTAAGCAGATTCCTAAAGTTTAAGGTCAGAAAGGACAATTGTGATCCTGGAGTTTGACCAGCTGCCTCACACAAAATAACTGCTTATCATTTTTTCCCAAAAGCCATCTTAATTTTCCTTAAAAAATATTACTGACCCACACTACACACTCGCTATCGGTGACTTTAACATACCTCTGCTCAAAAAGCTATGCCAGAAAAAGAGGTTGAAGCAGGTGTTCAAATACTAAGCGCTAGTCAACTGCCCATAAATTTAATCTGACATGCTGATCGGCAAATGCTGGGCAAAACAATTGAACCAAGTCCATGCACTTTGAAGCTGCTGCTACAAAAATCACAGCTGAAAGGGGAGGAAGCTTCCTAGCAACAAAAATGCACCCGAGCCTTGCAGCTGAAGTATGTGTGTCGCAGAACACCTCGTGGATGCACAGGGTGGGTTTGGGCGGGGGGGGGGAGAGGCTTAAAGCTTTGAATTTGTCATTTCTTTCTCAACTGGCTTTTAGTTCTGATCCTGAGTGAGAAGAAAGGGGTCCTTGTTTGATAAGAAGGGATGATAACCTGCACCCAAGCCAATAAAAGGGATTAACCCAAGACTGAAGGCTCAATACTGGGTTCTGGCCGATGTATGGTTCAATTAGACTAAAAGCTGTCCTACAGCATTAAGGCAAGTTACCTTCATTTTCAGCTCCAGTGAAACAGACCCCAGATGACAGGATAGGCAAACAAGGACTTTTTCACTTTTCACAATTGCTTTCATCCTGCATTGCCAATATTATTAGACTTTAAAGAAACTGGAAAATCAGAGGAGTGTTCCAAGTAGGTGGTCTCTGCGTATTCATTACATCCGGGCACATAAGGCTGGATAACGCATTTTGTAAGCGGAGCAATGTGGCTTGCAGTTCATTTCTTCAGTTCATTTTCATTTTCACCTAATAAAATCAATTTTCAACCCAAAGTGATGGCCTACAGATATCACTTTAGAAGTCCAGGATGTAAACACTTCAGACAGTCACGCACCTCCAGGAACACTAAGCTCCCCAAAGAAGGGAGCCTGTTCCTCCAAGGCAGCCTGCTTTTATCCCATGCACCTGGGTAAATCATGAAGAGGAGTGTCTGGCTCTTTTCAGCAGCAGGGGTCAAGATACTTTCAAAAAAAAAGGAAAAAAGTCAGAATCATGACTAACTTTTTACACACATGGAAACAGAGGTACGGAGAAACATGGCTCAGCTAAGGTCACCCCCGGCTGGATGGCAGAGCTGGGAATAGCCAGGCACAGGTCCAAAGCACCACTCTGTGCTCTCTCATTCAGCTACCCAGGTCTGAACTCGGCGAGCGAGACTCATCAGCTGATTTACATCTTAGACTTTCATTTTTGTTTTAACCACAGCGTAAACAGAATGAACAAACATCAGTCTGAAGCACCGGAAGCCTGTTTATGGGCAATATGAACAACTCTCTTGCTATTTCCCTGGTAAATAAAACTTGGAGATGATCCCTGGAAATACAGTTTCTCCATATATGCTACCAAAGAGTGCCTGTTGACATACTACAAAACTAAAAAAAAAAAATTGTAACATTTCTCCTACATTTCCCATGGAGCCTAGCTACTAGGTTGTTTTCTTTTTTAATCATTTCTTCCCTCTTCAGCCCATGGTAACACCCTATCTTCAACATACAGAGGGTCACAGACAGCGATTTTGATCAGCCTCATACAAGAAATTAAACCAGAAACCTTGAACTGCCCCTTAGCCATGAAAGAGCACACGGTGCTGGGGTGGGGAAGGCCAGAGAGGGAGGACTTGCTCAGGGCAACCTATATAAAATGCCACATCTTGAACATGCTGAAAATAGGCCTTTAATTTTACCATAGCAGCAGCAACAAAAAGAAAGCCTGAAAAGCTGTGAAAATACTCCCATAGCACAGACACGACATGAAAGACAACCAAAAGACTTTTTCCCAGACACGGGCTTGAGATACTGGCATTGAAGCCATAGCATGAGTGGGGATAGAGTGGGTGAGATATAGAGACACAGGACACAACCTTGCCTATAAGTAACTAAACTCTCCAAGACGTGGACCACTGTACATACAACCAGCGCTATTGGGTCCTATAATATTGATAGAAATCGGCTTTCTTTTTCCTTTTGCCAGTCTGGGTCTGTGACTAATGGTAAAAGAGAAAGCAAGCTGCAGATTTCAGCTTCCATCATCTGGGTTAAAGCGGGCAGAAGATCTCTTCAGAGTGCTCTGCTCTTCCCCCACTTTTATTTCAGCTTCACCCGATTCAGTCAAAGCTACTCTTCCTCAATCCCTGTCGTCCTTCTGGATGCAATGTGTTTTACAGGGAAGAAAACACTGTAGTATTCTCAATGACCATTCACAGCCCTGGGGATGTTATTCTTCAAGAAATTTGCTCCAGAATTCATAAATCCAGAATGAGTCAGCAAACCACTAGGCACTAACTGGATGGGCAGACAGTGATACTGAGGTGCTGGAGGAGTTGCATGACAGGACTTGTGCATCTCCGCTGAACAACACCGAGGGCAGTGAAAACTGCTAGTGCTATTGTGTTATATAGCCTTGTCATGGCTATGTAACTATACAGATGAAAGGCAGCAAGGATTAAATGAATGTAACAGCACTGTAAGCAGTAAAAATGGTTCTGAAGGGGCAGTTGTTTGCAAAGAATTAGATCAAGGAAGGACAAATTTAGAGTTATTTCATTTGATAGGGGGTTGCACTGACCATTCCTGGAAAAGCGGTAGGTGGAGAACTTAGAAAACAGACTGACCACAACTGGAGTGCTTTCCACTCACAGTTCTGTAAAATGAGTGCATGGCAAAGATCCAAACTTTTGATATGCAGGAAAAATATGTTGGAAACTTAAGCCATCCTGATAGTCCAGGGCAGCCTGTTTGCCTGGATTTTCTTGGTGTAAATAGAACCACCACACAACAGCTCAAGGACTGTCCAAGCGAGACTGACAAAAGAAACAAATTATTTTTTACCGAGATTATTCCAGAAATTAATTTTTCCTTGGCCTGCAAATTGAACAAACATCCTATTTGCTGGAGCATCCCTAACACTACAGGCAGGACTCGGGTCTTCCATATTAATCAATGGTCATCCTGCTCTGGGCAAAGGTTGCTGACTGCAGTGTGTGGGAAACAGGAAAAGAAGCTTAAAATAGTCGTGGGACTGCTTGTTTCATTCAGGCAGACCTGTCTGTGAGAAAAAGAATTTATGAAATGTTGATTTTTTCCTAACTCTTAAAACAAATTGAAGTGTGAAAATTTGCTGGAGCAACATTGTTTTTATAGCCTATCATGCAAACACCCCTGAGATGATATCAATACAGCTGATTGGAACTTTAAGCTGGGTAGTGGTCAGAGCAGAAAGGTCACCGCACCCAGAGCTGACCCTGCCCAGCACTCTGATTGAAAACTATTTTGGTAACTTTGACTTTCTCCTTCCAAAGCATTACAACAAATCACAGCTCAACCCCCACATCCATCACCACCTGCAACAGGACTCCTGCCAGCGAATCGCTAACCAAGAGCAGCATTTTGACTACAAGAGCACAGCGACGCAGGACTAAGCAACACCCTCCAATTTTCATCTCCATCAGATGGCCAGCAGCAATGGGGCAGATGTCACCAGGTAGCTCTGCTCCTGGCTGCCAACAGACCTCTTTCCTAGCAGCGCGCAAATTGTAAAGAGGCCCTGGGCTGTTCTGTAAAGCTCGGTAGGAGGATGAGAGATGCGTGCCTAGCAAGTAAGCTTGATGCAGAAAACATGACCATACTCTGCCTGGAAAGTTGATCTGCAAAGTCATGAAGATATGCTGCTGTTCAGCCTTGGCAGCACCGTGCACAACACCAGCATCAAGATGCAAAAGTAGCAGAATACAGACTGTAATTAAAAGACAGTCATTAGTCACATTTCCAGGGAGCAGACCTTAATCACAGTCTACAAAGCTGAAGTTTTGTCTTTTTGAATAACACCTTTGAGTCCTGGTTAGAGATAACATGGCACTGTTAGCAGTTTGGGCAGCCCTCATGGTACCACACCATTCACCACCACCTCTCTGTTCCTTCAGGTTGAACTATTTTTTTTACTAAATATCTAAAGTATCTCATACTTTGTAGCCTTTGATCATGAATTTGGGTCTCAAATCATTATTAACAATGTGTTTAATTACATTTTGCTAGCTAAACCTCAATGTAACACTAACATTTGCACAGTGCCTGAGATACCACTCTAAATTGGGAATAAACTGATGCTTTTCACATGACATACCAAAGGATTAATCTTGCAGAGAGGTAAAATAGGTAGATGAGCCAGTGGAGGGTGCTACAATAACAATGCATACTACAGAAATACTGTAAAGTGCTTCAGAGCTACTTATTATACAGAAACACAGGTCTTGAACACAAATGAATCAACCTGATTGCTGCAACTACCAAATCAAACTAGGAGCAAGAGAAGCTGCTACTTAAATGACCATCTAACAGTCAAAAGCCCTATGCAACTGGTAGTGAGCAGGAAAAGTCTAATCTTCCTTTTTAATTTGACAATCTATGACCTGTGGCCATGGCAATGTGTTCCAACAGTATTTTAGTGGCAGGGACGCAAATAATAGCATGACCTTCTTCACAGTCACAGCTTTCTGGCTGCTCATATAACCTGAAGCAAAGGTACAAAGGTTAAGTGTAATGATGCCACAAACATATGATCTTGGGTCTCAGTGGACACCCACAGAAATACTCCAGTCTTTTGCGTTCACTGTCTCTCTCTCATGGATTTCTGCCTGCTCCCCCTGCCCCCCTCCCCAGTAGTTTGGAGCTTCCCCAGTAGCTTTAAATTCCTGTCATTATCAAAAATGACAACTTTTTCCTCCAACAAGAAACTGCTGAATTAATGTGGGCTCTTTAAGAGGTCTCCCCATTTTAAGAATCTGGCCTCGGGTCTCGTTTTTGAAAAGAGCCTGTTCAGTGCTAGATCTGTATTGCAGTTACATCTAAATAGGAATAAGCATGCCTGATTTCAAGACTGCAAATCTGTTCTCATTTTGATTTTAAATCAACACTAGTTAGTGTTTTAGTATTGTTACTGCCTGGCCTTTCATCATGCAGCCTAATTCTTCAATCCCCTAAAGGGCTGATGCATGAAATCACCCATGTTATAAATACTGTATTTAAGTGCAAACACTAGGATGACCTTTAATACGAGAGTCAGAGCTGACCTCTACATTTCTTCATGTTGTCAAACATTCAGAAGATACAGGACTAATAGGCACGCTAATGCCCAAGGAAGAAAGTGAGAACTTCAAACTCTTCTTAATGGAGTTAAAACACATTCTTTAAAAAAAAAAAAAAAAAAAAAAAAGTAGTCTCTGAGAATGTGGCCTTTCACTAACATAAACAGTTTCAAATAATGGTTGTGGCACAGAAGCAGTGACTGGAAAATCAGCAAATCTGTATAAGAACTGTTGTCATAGTGGATTTCCCATAGGGATTATTTTAATCTAGGGAAGCCATTAAAGACATTGGTTTGACTGGAGAATCTCAACTTTTTTTTTCTTCCCCCTCTCCAGACACATACATCAAACTCTATTGGGCTGTCACGTTATCTCCAGTGCTCGCTGAAAAATCTGTGACAGTATTAAAAAGAAAACATTTGATGATCTTGTGAACTGCTAAGAGTTACCAGTATTAAGGCGTTAATAATGCCATAATCTGAGGCTGATAATTATTCCCCCAATTGGTCATGCAATTTAGCTGCTTAGCACATGGCAGCTATGATGCATACCAGATTCATTGCAAAGGTCTCGGAGGAAGTTGTCCTAAGAAAAATAAAAACCCCCAGGATTTCAAAGCCCAAACATGCATGACATACAGGGTCCTAGAAATGCAAGGAAAGGAAGGTGTTATGTACTAAAATTTTAAAGGACCAGACCTGCTGAGAAGGAAGCAATATAGGCATTGGTAAAAAAAAAAAAAAAAAAAAAAAAAAAAATCAGTCCAAATATTCACTGTGGGTTTTGAGTCTCTCAGTGGCTGACATGTGCGCATTCTTTATTGATAAGATTTTTTTTTTTTTTTAGAAATCACTTAATTGTTATCATCACAATTTCAAATAAGATATATCTTTCCTTATACCATACACATGGAGTTAGCCAATTAATGTGGGAGTCCCTTCCCAAAACTGATCTTTCTGATCATTTTTCTAACTGCCCCTAAACTGATCCAAAGGAAGGGTTTGAACAAATCCCACTAAAGCTGGCAGGAAACTTTCCATGATCCATTCAGTGGACACCAGACCAATGTAAGAGAGATGCGCATTAACATTCATTCGAGACTAGGGTAGCCAGAATCAACGAAGGCATCACATTTAACTTGACCCTCGCCAGCCAGCAAATGAAGGAGAAAACAAAAGAATTGAATATAGTCAAAGGCTCATTCAGCTAATTCAGCTGGGAGAAGCAGTTGCAGGAGGTTCAAGAGGAGAATTAGTTCCTGCTGGTCCCAGGGCAGGCGCTCCAGCATGCATTCAAGTCATTCAATTCTTCTGCATGTGATATAAATGAAAATGTAAAAGTTGTCACTAAATCCAGGTTAAAAAAAAAAAGGCCAGAAGTGCAAAAAAATTCCAAAAATGAACTTTCCAGCCACAGTATTAACTCAGCCACATTATACATCCTGTATATTGTAAAGCATAGATTAAATAATAAACAGTAACACATTAAACATAACAAGGAAAACTGAACTGGAAAATGCCTTCTAGTCTCACTCAGTGTATATGTACCATGGCTGAGTTAGTGATACGAACCACATATTTCAGACTCTCCTTGCTCTGAACTTTGGAATCCTCAGCTTTTGCATTATTCTAGCACTGATTTTTGCAAATATTTAAAGCATAGGGGAATTTCTAAGAACTGCAAAATCTCAATGACTTCTTTCATTTATTGTAAAGGTACAATGTTTTAGGAATCAACACCTAATGCAGCTCTGATGGAGGCACCAGTAAACAAAACATTTTTAGCTCTAGCAGCCTTCACCTAGGCATTATCAACAGACCAAGGCATCTTGCATTTGGTAGCCAAGTTCCTTGGTGGAAATTCAGCTCCTCTAATAACATTCACCAATAGACCTCTACTGGAAAATCACTTACGCAGAATGAGAACAGGAAAGTGAAAGACAGTAGAAGACACAGGCGAGTAAATCTACTTAGTCACAAATTTGTTCCTGTAACATGGAAAAGACCTTTCAGATATTGCCAACAGCCACAGAAAGTCCATAGGAGCCACTGAAGCAGCACTTTTTGTTCTTCTGGTATTGGTGGCATCTAAGGGCTTTAATAGACAAGCTCAAGTGGAGTTCAGCTGAAGCCCTTTAACGTATCATTGAAATTAAAATCAAACTGTGTTTAATGGTATACACAGACTAAAGTCAGATATAGATTGTAACACTTTCCCGTGTAAAGATTTGCTTAAAAGTATTTTTGTTTTACTCACTCATCACATTTAAGATTACTGTTTCAAACCTCTGATTTGGAGGTGTAGATTGGACCAATGTGGCTCCATTTTTTGTAAGGAATACAGAACATTTCAAACTGAGTCTACTCAACCCTACAGCCCCTCACAGGAATTGTAGCTGAGGACTCCCATCCTTGCACAGGGGGAGAATCCCTCACTACACATTTCCAGCGTTCTACCATGGTCTTCTATACGACTTAGCTGTGTGGCACATCATGAGAGCTGCGTAACTGTAGTGCATTAGTAGGTTCCTGATCCAACTTGGGGATCAAAACAACCCCACGCTTCATGAAAAGAGAAACGCTCCTTGCCCAGCTCTATTAAAACAGCCTTTTACTTTCAAGAGTGGCAGGCATGCAGGTGCCTCAATCCTACGGGATTCTATGACGTTTAATCTCCTAAATGTCAATGTTGCTTTTGAAATGGGCCTAAATCATTAGATACTTTTGACAATGTCATCCTTCATCTTTAAAGTTGCTGTGACCACACACAGTCACCACAACTCTTGCAGTTCCGTGAACCAGGATATTCTGCAGACATCAATTATGCTGCTTTCTTTCCTTACTCAGGGCTACAAAACAAATCTGAACTTTCTAGCTTCAGAGACTTTTCAGAATGCAAAAGTTTCATTAAAACATAAGGAGGAAAAATGTATTTTATTCATGCTCTCATAATTCAAAATCCTCTCAGACTTTCCAAAAAATTCACCTTAGGGCTAACACCAAGCACGGAAAATTTCAGAGCAAAGAGAATTTGAGAAAGTTATTAGCAAAAAGTTATTAGCCAAGAGTGGGGATTAAAACTCAGCCTTAACAACTGTGTTTGCTATTGCAACTACTATAATAATTTTTACACAGGGGCTGCACAGCAAATTAATTTTCCTAGGGCATTACAGTCAAACTTCGCAACACTACATTTGTGTGCACTGACTTACATCTTACCACCTCATCCCCAACTAACAGAGCGCTGTTTTGGCACACAACACAAATAAATGACTCTTATATGGGCTGCTATGCATTGGGCTTAGCTCTTTGTTCTCCTTCCCAGACATGTGTGAAATAAATAATTTAGCTTTAAGGCAGTTTACAGAAGCTTTGCTGTTTCTAATAGGCATTATCTGTTTTGCAGCACAACCACAATAAAACACTGATGTATACCAATGACACAGTGAATTGTGGCAATGCTGCCTGAAAGAAGACCTTGGTTAAAGGAACAGTGCCGCCACTGATACATAGACTATGGAGATCCCTGAAAAGGATCCCCACTGACTTCAGCCACTTTGTGTAAGAACTTCAGCCTGCATCTAGGAGCAGCCTATAACCGCTGTTTCAGAGAAAGGTGCGATGGGTGGTCCGGAAGTCTGGGTGCTACATGGGAGCTCAGAAAAGTTCTGTTCAGTTCTCCACTTTATCACATTCCTAGGTGACTTTGGGCAAGTCACTTCTGCCTGAAGGCTTTGAAGTGTATGGGTACCCACAAATGCATGGGGATCTGTGCCTTGGTTGCCTACCTATAAAGTTAAGAAATTATACTTGCCCTACATCTGAAAGGTTTGGGGGAAATAAATATATTGACAATCATGAGCTCCCATGGACTCTCACATGAATAAAACCCACCACTGGTGACTGTGGAATTTCTGCCCAGTCCCCATTACTCACATATTGAGTTTGTCCGCTGAAGCATGAAGATTTTTAAACTAGTCACAACTGTGTGAAGAATCACTGAAAACAATTTGGATACAATATCTGAAAACTTAGCCCACTTTGCATTCTTGG
>JANHGO010008232.1:0-45059 GCA_024606505.1 Aquila spilogaster
CGCTATTCGGAGAGTAATATGTTGGTCTGTGTTTATACTCTTGAAAGGGGTTTGGTTTGGAGTTTATACTGTGTTTATACTCTTGAAAGGGGTTTGGTTTGGAGGATGAAGAGCACCTTCCGAGCTTAAGTGAATCCTGCATCAGCCTTCTGTATTTCCCCTTGGTGATAAGTTACCCGTAGGTGCAGAGAAGCAGGACAGCCGTCAGTCACCTGACAGGCATCTCTCTTTGCTGCAGGGCTTGAGCGAGTATAAGAGAAACTTCAGGTGGAAAACCCCTGAGCTGTGTAGCCCATCCCAAGAGCAGAAGTCCCCGTGGGCAGGCCTTCGGTCGGATCAGTTGGGTAAGCACCTCCAAACTGCCCCCTCGATATTATGTGGGGTCCTGTGTCCAGTTCTGAACTGCCCAGTTCAAGAAAGACAGGGAACTTCTTCAGGGAGTCCAGTGGAGGGTTACAGGGATGATGCGGAGCCTGGAGCATCCATCTCCCTTATGAGAAAAAGGCTGAGAGACCTGGGGCTGTTCAGCCTGGAGTGGAGAAGTCTGAGGGGTACTTATCAGTGCATATGAATATCTAAAGGGTGAGAGTCAAATGGATGGAGTCACACTTCTTTCAGCGGTGCCTAACGACAGGACAAGGGGCAATGGGCACAAAATGGAATGCAGGAATTTCTATCTGAACATGAGAAAAAACTTTTTACTTTGAAAGTAACAGAACACTGGAACAGGCTGCCTAGAGGAGCTATGGAGTCTCCTTCTTTGGAGTGCCTGGACGCTTTCCTTTGTAACCTAGTCCAGGGAACCTGCTCTAGCAGGGGGTTGGACTAGATGATCTCCAGAGGTCACTTCCAACCCTACGATTCTGTGATTGGAAACCCCAGCTCTGGAAAGGGCAAGCCTCAGCTGCAGGGAGTCGAGAGAGGTTCCCTGTGATCGAGTGTGTGAGCACAGTTTGGACACCTATATGAATTAAAAGTATTTTCTTAATTACCATAAAGGGGAGAACGTTTTTTGAATGTCTTATTCCTTTTGGCTACATTGAAACTTCCTTTTAGTGTTAGTGCTACTTGCACAAAACCTGAAAAACACATGGTTTCTGATGTGTAGCACCAACTAAATCCCAAATGTGAAGCACAAATGCAATATTAGCCCGTGCAGGGTGTGTAGAAGGAGGTGTAGGGTTACCTGTGGTGCACAAAAGCAGCAAGTATAATTTTGTATTAAAGAAGAGACTAACTTTGGTCAAAGTTTAATATTGATTAAAACTGTTAGGAAGACTCCCAGGGCAGCTAAGTGGGAGAGTCAAAAAGAGATAGACATTGAAGGACAAAGCTTGTGATGCTACAGTCTAGGATTCAGCCTTATACATAGATGTTATTATGGCAGGAGAATGTGCGATCGGAACATAGGAAACAAATGAAATTGCATCTGGGTTGAAAGACCCATAGAGAGTAGAGGAATAGGAGTGATCTGTAGAGTGACGACGACTGCAGTGCTTTGAAAAGGAGCAGCAAAATAACAAGATTAACAGAGTTGTGCAATTCAGTGCAACTGTGCTATGCTGTCTGTGTAATTAGGGTCCAGCGTATTCATTCTGTATTATGGTAAGTGCTCTAAATTATGACCTAGTAATTAAGAACCAGCTGCTGAATGTACAGTTTCTTTTTGACTGGGATACTGGCCATTTCAGTAACTAATTTTACTTTGCCAAAAGTTGTACTTTATATATAAAACTACTTTTTTTCCAGTTACTGCAAAATACGTATTTCTTTAGCCTTGCTTTCCTTAACAGATGGTTGTATGTATGGGTACCTGTATTAAAGAGAGCAATTTCCACAAATCCTGAAACATGAGAACATCCAAATACATTAACCTCTTTTGAAAACTGTAAGTTGTGAATCATCTCCAGTTGTGTGGGATGGTGAAGCAAGTAATACAGCAAGTATTGCAAGACTTGCAATAAAGTCATGAGTTAGCAATACAGCAGTTTCTTGTGTTGTAGCTGTGATTTTGTGTGTGCTTGGTTTAGTTTTCCTACATTTTAGGGTTCATTTTTACTCCCACCTTTTTTCTGGCCACTTAACAGTGTGTATCTTTGAATGTCTCTCTTGACACCTTATAGGACTTTACCATCTGTGCAGATTGCTGTTGTTAATTCACTTACTGTTTTTGTTGAAATGCATAGTCAACAATTTTAAGAATGACTTGGAACACTACCAAAAAAATAGGTGCAGATGCTCTGAGTTTTTTTTCCTGCAACTTTTCCAGTGTTTCGCCACTCAAATTATTTTTGAGTACCTGTGTGTAGTTGAAAGTTGGACGGAATTGGATAGAATGTGCTGCTGATCATTTGTATCCTGTTGGACATTTTGTATACTTTTCACTGCAGGCTATTGTCTCTTTTTACACTGATTTTTTTTTTTTTTTCACAAAACAGGAGTTTCCCTCCTTCCAAGAAACTGTTTCTTTCAACCAGTTATGATCCTTCAATTATTTTTCTATAATAGCTTCACACTTCATAGTTGGATTGTCATTTCCTAATTTAAATGAGTTCAGACATGCAATCCTTGTCTTAAAACAGCAGGGTATTCTTATTTTCATCTGCATGTCTAGAAGTCAGCAACTCTTTAAAATAACTTGATACCTTGTCTTTCTATGTGATGTTTTTAGAATTTTGAAAATTGCTTTATGTTTGTGCTGTAAAAAGTTACTAGCAATCTGAGATAAAAGTTTTAAGTCAACCTGGGAAGATATTTAAAAATGGAAATCAATTCAAGTATCTCTTCTTTAACGGTTTACAGTTGTATTAAGGGTCTGTCATGGTCCCTGCACAGTGGGAAGCTGTCTAGCAGGTACATGGTGCTGCTGTAGGTGGAAGTGTTTGTGAGGTACTTCTGTGTCTGTGTTAATCACTTTCTCTGTTTTTCTGTTCTCAGAATCAACTTGAAGAAGACTGATCACTGGCCATATTTTATTTACAGGGTTTTATCCAGTATGGTCCTGGAGTGCCATGTTACTGTCCCTCTTTAGTGGAAAGGAAAGGCATTCACAAATGTGAAGAAGCCGTCATTTCACAATTGTGCCCATAATGCATAGGCTCTTATTGCTCAAAGAAAATAGAATAGCTTTTCTCTGATGTTCCATTGTATGATAAACTTCCAGATTCTTCTTGTAATAGAGTGATATTATGTATTCAAGATGTTTTATGTTAAACTTAGTATGTCTTTCTTTAGGAATCACAAGAGAACCAAACTTCATTTCAAAGAGAAGGGTACCTTACCATAACCCACAGATTTCAAAGTCCTTTGAGTGGACAGGAGATTGTGATTTGGATGAGCCAGTTGAAGTGGAGGTTCTTAAGACTACAGAATCACGTGCAGACCACAGTAATGATGTGAATCAGGAAAACACTGAAACACCGGAAGGACTGAGGCTCCCCCCAAAAGTTCGGTCACATTCTTCAGATACTGGAGTTGAAACTGCTCTTGCCCTTGCAGAAAATAGTATGAAGAAATCACCACCTGTAGCTTCACCTAATCAAAAGGAAGCATTTGTTTCTCCAAAAAAAGAAGCAGAAAAAATGAACAATGAGGTAAGGGAAGACTTAATTTACTGATATAAAAATTACTTATCTGATATTTACAGTAATTTAATACGCTTACACCAGCCTCTGTTGTTTAACTCTTCTTAGTTCTGTGTTTTGATGTTCTTATACTGTAGCTTCTCTGTTGGGAGAACAGTCCTTTTGAGACCAGATTTTGGTTCCATGTAGGTCAATAAGGCTTCTTCCCTTCACATGCTGTCTGGATTGATTTCAGTTAAACAATGATTCATAGACTTTTTGGGATTGTTGACTAAAATGTGAAAATGTACTTTGCGTTCATGTAATTTGTATAACAATAAAAAATTTGTTTCAAGATGTGCATTGAAAAGATTTTTGACTTGTAAAACATTGTAGGAAAGGGAGCAATTGGTGTAAAATTTTCTGCTTTTTTATGTTGCCAGCTTCACAGAGTCCTTCAGAGGAAAGCAGGCATGAATATTCCACGTTTAAGTACTTTCCCTAGAAATTCTGAATATCAAAGCCAATTTATTTGGAAGAGTCCTCATGAAAAGTCACCAATACTTGCAGCTGAAGAGGTAACTCAAAAAAGTTTCAAAAAGTAGATGGATAATTTCTTTTATGTTATAAGGAAAGTTGCTTATTTTCCTCTCTTCCCTTTTTTCTTCCCCCCTTTCCTTCTTCCTCTTTCCTTTCATAAACTGGCTTGCTGTTATGTATATATTTTTCACCTCCCTTACCATGTACAGGAGTGCAGTATGGTTGGGTATGTTTCCCCGTGATTCTTCATTGTAGCGAGGTGTAACTACTTGATTATCTCCTTCCTGGTTGTATTCAGCTCTTTCAAAGAAGACCATTTTATTCAGTTTGCATGAATTTACTTTAGGTGCTCTAAGTATTACTCTTTATTTTAATAATTTTTATGTTTACTATATAGTTAATCAGCATAAGAATGTTCAGGTGTTCTGTGTTATAATAACATCTTGCCACTGAAATCATCCAGGTTTCAGTATTTATTCTCATGATCTTTTATGGGTTACCACAGTTTCTTACTCTCAGTCTCTGTGCACATATGCTCCTAGGCCCGAAAAGGCATCTCTGTAGTTACTCAGCTGTAGTTTTCTTTCGGGAGAACTGCTTATGTTTAAAAGTGAGATCTCCTGATTTTAAAAGGAGTGGCATTTTGATACATCTCATCAGTTTTTGGACTTTGTAGGATTGGAAATACTGCTATTTCTAATCTGGCCATAAAGAATAATTCTGACTGCAAGACTGCTTTGTGTTTTCAATTTATTGTTACTGAGGTCAGAACTGAGGAGACCCAGTCTGTCTTTTGGCCCTCTTACAGTGTAGGCTCTCCTGCAGAATTTGGATTTTTAAACTTTACTGTAAAAGAGAATTTCTATTTCATCCTCTGTTTCCTCACAAGGATCATATACGTTAATAGGATTACTACAGATAGTACTATCTCTGTTTTTATCTACACGTTGCACATTTGCTTAGCAGCAGCTTTCAAAAGCAATAAATGATAACTAGGAATAATCCCTCCTTTTCTTGTTGCAGTGCCAAGCAGGTGGATGTACATTGAAATACCTGTTTCCCAGCAGTCCCTTGTGCAAGGAAAACTCACTGCTAAGCATGACAGTAGTATAGAAACGAAAAGACTGGTTGAGGAAGAGCCTGGTCCCAGAATGTCAGTTTGATGCTTGTGGATATTGTGCTGTTTCAGAGGAAAGGATGTAGAAACTAGAATAGCAAACTTTTTTTCCACACAGATTATAGAGAATAGGAAACCCTAAGAATAAGTCTGTAAGTACTATAAATGCTTGGATAAATAGAGTTTAGAGAAAATCTAAATATGTGTAACTGCAACTTCTGAGCTTAAGGTTAGAATGTCATGATTAAAAATTAAAATATTAAGAATCTGGTTTCCTTCTCATTGCTGTTGAAATGATGGAGAGCACACTTGGATATTGAATGATGACAATAACTATCTCTTCCAGAAATTTGTGTGAAAATGACCAAGTTATACAAGTTAGGTTATAAGTCTGACTTAAACTCATATAGCAAATCTGAGGAAAATGTGTGCCACGTGTGACATATGGCATCATCTTTTAACTCTCAGCACGCCATGAAGAAGCAACACCAGACCACATATTAGGCAAACTCTGTACCTTGGCTTACAGTAAATGCAGTAGTGGTTGGAAAACTGCTTAGATCAAATTACCAAGCCCTAAGCATCCAGTTTTAAATCAGAGAACAGTTATTACTAAGGACGGGGCATGTACTGAGGACTCCGAGGGAACACTCTGGCATATATTTGGAGAAGAAAAGGTCCTTTGTAGAAGTCTGAAGCTGAACTGCAACATTCCCCCACTGCTTTCCCAAATAAAAATAACCTCTGCTAATGGAGTTCAATAAGATCAGTATTTGAGTAGAGGTCTAACCTAACGCGATTCAATCTCCTGTAATATATTTTTTTGAAAATAAGTTCCTCTTCAGTTTGTCCTAGAAGTTAATTAGTCTGCACATGTTGTATATTTACGCATGGCTCCCTTTCTGTTGATTTGTGAGTATATTTGCGTGACTTGGTTAACTGATTTTGAAAATTTAGCTTAAATTAAAGCAAATCACAATACTATTATTACTGTTTTTTTTTTTCCTCTCTCCTAAAGGCTCTTTACAATATGAGTAAACCGGTACCTCCATTTAAATCTGCAATTACTTCTGAAACCGAAAATGTGAGAAATTTCAAAGGTTCTTCTGCTGCTAAGGGTCCACAAGAGAAATGTTCAGAAGAGAAAGAATTTCTGGTTTGTGAGCAAGTAAATATTTCCCTAGAAGAAAAGCACGTGTATTCTTTTATAGTTTCGATTGTTCTTTTCAGTAATGTGGGAGTGGGTTTTAAAACATTTTCTTAAGTTACATTTTATAGCTGTTACTAATGACACTGGACTCAGTCAATAGTGGTTTTGCTGTCAAGGACTGGAAGTAACACTGTTACAGCTCTCTTTGCAGTAGCAGTTTCTGTAATGCATTTGTTCTGTTTATGAAGTCTTTTTTTTTTTTTTTCCTGAACTGCCACCTTAATTCGATGATGAGTTTTCAAATTTTTTTTTTTTTTAATCAAAACTTTCTGAAATCTAATTCTCCAGTTTATTCTCTTATTGCTGCCAGTGTGGTCTCTTAGTTTGCAGCAGGGCTGGGTGGGAGAAGGTCTGGAACTTTTTGGGTAAGTCAGATAGTGTGTGGATTACAAACAAAGAAATAATGATGTGTAAATACAGCTGGAACTGGTTTTTAAACAACAGTTGTAATGTAGAGGAAGATGGAGGAAGAGTTACCATTCATTTATCTTTATTATCATTTTTTTGAATGTTGGGGAAGTTCTCCACAGAGGGAGTGGTGAGGTGCTGGCACAGGCTGCCCAGAGAAGCTGTGGATTCTCTGTCCCTGGAGGTGTTCAAGACCAGGTTGGATGGGGCCCTGGGCAACCTGGTCTAATACCAGATCTGGAGTTTAGTGGCCCTGCCTGTGGGATGGGGTGTGAACTTGATGATCCTTGGGGTCCCTTCCAACCCAAACCATTCTACAGTTCTGTGATTCTATGATCATAAGTTGAAAGGCAAATGCAGGGCTGTAATGGAACATTAAGTATCAGGTAGAAGGGCCATGTGTGAGTCTCTTCAATACATGTCTGTGTTTCTCAGTAAAAGAGAAACAGTCATTGTAAAACAAGATGTTCACTAGGACTGTCACCGAGAAAAACATGTGCTTGACATGGAGTGCCTTGGCACAGTTTAAATTGTTGGTACTCTTGAGGTTCTTAGAGATGATTGCCAGCTTGGAGGCTTTATCGATTAGAACCTAGACTTTTCTGTTGCTTTAAATCTCATTTGAGAGGTACAGACATTGTGCTCTTTTGCCTCTGGTGGCAGATGTGAAGATGGCCTGAAAGGCAGGAGGATTTCAGGAAGTATTTCTTTGCTTCTAGTATCAGAAATTCAGGTTATATTTTCCCAAAAGAACTGATAAAATGAAAGTGTCAGACAAAGAAGAGAAGGCATGAGGAGGTGATGTTTGGCAAAAGTGCTCAGAACACATTTGGTTTATACCTACATATTTTCTTTGATGAGTATCTTAGGGGGAAAAAAAATAGAGATGCTTTGTGGTTTTCTTTTTTTTTTCCTTTCCATTCTGATTTTCTTGAATTTGAAGAATTTTTGTGAAGATCTCCAGTAGAATCAGAAATAATACTTGTGATTTCTAGGGGCATAACATAAGCAGGAAAAAAAAATCTTTGATGTGAAAGCCGAACAAATCAGTCTGACCCTTTCAAAACCAGAATGGCAGCAAATGAAAAGTTCTCATTTTTGTTTATTATAAAATAGTTCCTATTGCTTCACTGTAAGACTGAGAGCATCATTTATTTATTTATTTAAATAATAAATTCCAGAAATTCACATGTTAACTTCAGTTAGAATGCACAAGTATGCTACTCTTTTATTTCTGTTTCATGTTAAACTCATTTTGTGAAGTGTACAAAATACATCATCTAACTAAGAGAACATTACGCTCAGAATTGTAGCTTTGGTGTTCTGATGATTTATTTTTGTATTAACGAAGGCATGTAATATGCTAGCTTCTATTAAATGTGTAAAACAGTTAACATTTTAAAATGCAATGAACTGTTTGCAAAAGTTTGATTTCAAAGGGGATAGGAGGGTTTTCAGTTTGTTAGCTAATGCACTGTTTTTAAAATTATCTTTGCCTCAGACTGAGAGGGAAGAACTGTTTCAAAAGCCAGCAGAAGATCCATCAAAACAAGGGAAATCAGAGCAGAAACATCCTAAACGAAAAAATAAGCAGCACATCAGTCAAAAGCCCCTTTCTTTACGTACAAATCGTGGGTATGTATAAAATGAGAGAACCTGCCTTGTGAATAGGTGTGCAACAGCCTGCTTAGGATGGTGGGTGATGACCTTTAACTATGCAGTCCTGTTGTCACTAGAGCAAGTATGGTGTCTGTCTCCTGCGGTGCTGGGGCTGAGCTTCCTGTGGTACATCTAAACCTGGTGTGAATTTGCATCCTTTTCTCCAGGCAATGGAAGTGGAAGCTTTTAAACACGCTGCTTCAGTTAGAACTTCCACAAGAATAATAGTGTTATAAATAAATTTAACATGAATGAAATTAAATTGCTGCAATGCTGCTAATACACTTTCAGTGAGTGCTGTGGAAGCTGTAGTAACTTAGCAAACAGCTCTCATGTGCTTGTTCTACACGCCCTAAAACTGTTTTGATTGTACCTAATGTCTTCTTTTTCTGTTCTGTACCACCATCTGACAAAATGATCACTCAAGATACTGTGAGGTAACATCCACATGCTTTTTCACAAAGTGATATAACGCAGTTGAAACCTTAAACTCTTTGGATTTCATAGTTCCTTGAAGTTTTAGATCAGTGAGTTAATTTTTTTAGTGTAAAATTCTGTGAAAAGTTGTTGATTGCTTGCTACCCATTTAAAGACAGATTTCTGCCTCTTACACCTTCAGTGTGGTAGAACAAAACAAAAGTTTCCAAAACAGTGACTGGACAAACAATTGTGGAAAATATGCAAGTTTTCAGTATGCAGGCAAGACTTGCACTTTGTATACGACCTCTGTTGTGTGACCTGTCTGCAATACAGAACTACTGGGACTAAGACACAACATTGATGTGTTTTTGAGCCAATCAATTAGCTTTGCAAATAATACAAGAAATTATCTGAGTTTCAAAAAAGGGACATATGGAAAGAAGTTCTGAACATTTTTTTTTCCTGATCCTTCTGTTTTGCACAAGGTGCATTTTATTCTCTGATGATCTATGATCTATTTCTGAAGGACTGAAAAAGGTTTTTATTCACTTGATATTGAGTATATGAAAATTAAGTTAATGTTCTGAAGGAGGATTAGAAACAAAAAACTTGAGATTTGAGCTAGTCAATTCACAGTTCAGTGTTTGAAGGACTGGTAGTATTGCTTTAGGTTAGATGATGCTAATTTTTCTGTGTGTGTGTGTGTGGCAGAAGGGAAAATGACGATCTTTTAGAACACTGAATGCTTCTGTTGATCCAAAACAGGAGGAAATAGGTTAATTATACTGAACACTGTTCTGGTTGTCAGATGGACACAAATGGCACACCCCACCCATACGCAGAATGTATTGCCTTTATAGCAGCATTAATGGAAGGAAACATCCTGGCTCCCTTAGTGCCAAACCAGGCATTTTACTTAAATGTACTTCATGTATCATTTAAACCAAGATATTTCATTTTTTATCAAAGTAATTGGGCCTTGTGTGTGTACTGTGTTCTGCTGATTTGCTGAGAGGGCAAAAGCTTCTGGCAGAAGTGCTGGGAGGAAAAACAATCAGGAATAATTACCAACTGAATGAGCTTTTCATGTCTTTCCTAGTTGTGTTGATAGTGAGCTGTGTTTCAGAGAGTGTGTTTTCACATCTGAGTCCTGGGATTTAAGTGCAAGAATACTTTTTATTGTTGATCTAACTTAAAAAATGCTCTTCAGGAGTCTTCTGGATATTGAGGATAGTTCTTTCTATTTTCTCCTCTTTATTTTTGATGTCTCAGGAAGATGAACACTGAATATAGGTCAAAATTTTTGTCTCCAGCCCAATATTTCTACAGAGATGGAGCTTGGTCTCGTATTAGGAGTAAAGTTCCCAATCAGGTGGGTATTCTTAAAAATCAGAGGCCTGAGTATGGTTTGTATTATGCTTTTTATATGTAAAAGAATTTGAACTGTGGTTTGACATTGTAATGCTAACAACTCAAGCTCCCACAGGTGAATGCAAAGAAGGTTAGATTCTGACAGTAGTAAGAAAAAATAAGAGGCAGTGTGATTTAAGAAATAAGTTAATTAACATGACATAGATAGTACAGGAGAAACTGTTTCCCTTACAAATCAGAATCACCCAGAATGGGGCCTTTTCAACTGATAATTGCAGTGTTGATGTTCAACCTAGTATAATCTTAAAAAATGTTGAATTGGGTGGTAGCAGTTTTCAAGGTAATAAAAAGAAAAGGCCAGTATGTGTATCAGTCTAGGTCAGTTTGACAATTAAACTCTGTTACTTGCCAAGATGAACCTATTCAAAGCAGTTAGCTAAATTCAGTCATAATATAAATTCAGTCACAATATAAAATTCAGAATTTCTCTGGCAAGTTTCACTGAGTATTTTCTTGTAGTTAATTCAGCAACTACAATTGGTATTATACCCCATGGTAACTCATTTGACAGTTCTGAAAATGCTCAGCAGCTTCAGGGGCATAGTGTTTCTTAGCAGATTTATTGAGTATAGAACAGAATAGAATCATTAAGGTTGGAAAAGACTATTAAGATCATCCAGTCCAACCACCAACGCATCGCTACCACACCCACTAACCACATCTCTCAGTGCCACAACTCCACAGCTCTTGAACACCTCCAGGGATGGTGACTCCACCACCTCCCTGGGCAGCCTGTGCCAATACCTCACCACTCCTGAGAAGTTTTTCCTGATATCCAAACTGAAACCTCCTCTGGCATAACTTAAGGTCATTACCTCTCTTTCTATCACTGTTATATGGGAGAAGAGGCCAACCTCCACCTCACCACAACCTCCTTTCAGGTCATTGTAGAGAGCAGTAGAGTCTCCCCTGAGCCTCCTCCAGACTGAACAATTCCAGTTCCCTCAGCCACTCCTCACAAAACCTTTAGCAGTATCTAAGAAACCATTAGAGCTAGTTCTGCAACTGTCAGATTTTGCTGAATTGACTTAAGCTTCTCTCATCTGATAGAGGGAGCCTTCTTGAGACACCATGTGCTGGTAAATCCATGGCAAATACTTGGCAAATTTGAGTTGTTTTGTGAGTAAGGACCAAGCTGACATGGAAGGCAGAACTGGAGGGAATGACTCTAGAGTGTTGGGCTTTGAGCTTTAGGAAGTAGTATTCTCTAGGAAAATTAATAGTGTGGTAGCTTTCAGTTCTCTGTTGTCTTACTGGACTTGATCAAGCTAGTCATTTTATTTTTCTTCTTAGGCAAAAATATATATATATATATTGAATATATATTGAATATTTAATGAGAAGTCATCATTATATACATCCTCAGATAATCTGTTATACAAAAAAGCCATGTAAGAATGTTAGAGAACTAAAAACAAGAAATATTTTAATTTTTGGTAAGTATTGATGTATGTGTTAGATTAACACTGACCATCACTAAGACTGGAACAACACAAGCTACTGCATACAGCCTGACTGTAAAGCAGTGTGCAGAATGTTTCTGTAGAATATATAATTTTTCTGACATCTAAGACTTTTGTCTGGAGACTGGATGTTGTGCCAGTAACTTTCAAAACTGGAGCTGTTTTGAGCTTCAGGTGTTATGCTTTACCAGGCAGGATCTTTTTTATGTATAAATAGATATAACATTTAATTAGAGAGTACAGGAAACCAAGAAATTCATACACTTATGGATACGTATTTTGGATGTGTCTGATTTTTGTTGGGGATTTTCTTGCTGACAAGAAATGCAGAAAAACAGTACAGCAGTCACTTCATGAAGAATTCAAAAAAATGTTGAGATTTTTGGGACCTTCTAAGAGAAGGACTTGTGCTGGGTAGCTGGAAGAACCAAGTTTTAAGCTAATAACAACATGTTTTATTGATCGCAAGTGTGCGTTACAAGTATGCATAATGAAATGCATTTTATGTATATACATACCTACATTACATCTTAGTATGATTTCATATAGAAGAGACTTTTAGAACTGAATTACTTGAATTTTTCCTCCATTACACTTTGGTAAAAAGAACAATGTTTAGCTTGTGCAAATGTGTTACTCGGTGGGATTGACTGTGTAGTCTTTTTTTTGTTGTTGTTGTTACTGTCTTGTTAGCATTTCTATTTAAATCTTCCTCTCAAAAGGAAGGTTTTTTTTGCTGTAGTGGATGCAAAGAACAAGCTTAAAGCTTGGAATTCTATAGTCATACAGATAGGTTGGGAGAAAACAAAGATTAATTCTTAAAACCTCTGTTAATACAAGAATAAAAATCGTGGTAGATCCTTTGTCATGCTTTTTTTTTTTTTTTTTTAAATCATTTGATTCAGTTCATTACAGGATGAAATCCAGCATGTCTGAATTAATATAACTGACTAAAATATTTCCTTCACCGTTGAGATACAGGAAAGAATTTAGCCATTTGAGAAGTATATTACTGCAGATTATTGCAGGAATGTAAAACTTGGAAAAACTGCCAGGCTAATCAGTTTTACTGTAAAGCAACAAAAGTACTTTGGCTATTCACAATACAGGCTGCCCTACCAGTTTCTTAGCAGTCGTTCTGGTTTCTAAATGATTCCATACCCACTCCCATACTAATGCACTGACATGACTATTCTGCAGAGCTGCAGACCTCCATCTTACCATTAGCTCTGACTGCTCCTCAAGACTCATCACTGCTGAAGGTGTCTACAGAACATCTCTCTGTAATGTGATTAGATGATGAGCTCTGGCTGCTCCAGTCTGCTTTCCCAGTTGAAACCTTACATAGATAACTTTGGGTCCAAAAAATAGAAGTTTTGAGCCCAAACAGGCAAGGATTGTAATAGAGTCCTGGTGTGACCTTAGCTGTAATGATTATTGCTAAACTACTATGCTATAATATATTATTAAGGGTTGCTTTTCAGCAGTAAAATGAAAAGATCTCTTTGAATTATGCTTTTGAAAAATTAATGTGGACAATTCATATTCACATTAGTACTCTCTGGGGCCAGTGTCCTGCTGAGATAATGCTGCCTGCTGAGTTGCTGAAGGAGTTGGTTGTCCTTTGTACTTCTTCACAATTCATTAGAGACTTAGTATTCTTCCTCCCCCTGCAGTGTCCTGTTGCTCTGGATTTGCATTCCTTCTGTTGTGACTATCATAATTAATTTATCATTCGTCTATTTAAAGTGAATAATCCAGTAAATCACATGCACCTTTAAATTCTCTTTGTAGAATGACAAGTATATATTTTTAATGGACTATTCTTTGGCAGTTTAATGGGTCAACTATTGGGATATTAGCTGGCACAGTCTAAATGGACATCCATCTTCTGTATCAATCGCTTTTTAGTGGGATTTGTGGAATTTGGCCCACTTACTCCCCTTCCTTGCAGGAAGAACTTTGTTAAGCCTATTGTGAAATAAAAAGAAAAGAAAATGTACTAAAGGAAGTGTCAATATTGCTTTCCTTATTTTTGACAAAATGCATAGTTCCCTGAACCATTTTTAGTGAGGCAAAATTCATACAATATCAAGAACTTATTTTGAATCATTTCAAAATAACAGTAAACTTCTGTTGCTGCTTTGTATTCTTGCTCTTGAAGTTGTGTTTGAAAGATGGAAGACGGTGAGTATTCTAACAGTTTTAACCAGTATGTCAGTATGATTTCAGCAGTGTAATGTCTGAAGAGAGGGCTTGCAATTTTTACCTTTTGAAACCAAGGCTGACGTTTTAGCAGTTTTACATCTCATTTGTATAGTTAGTGCTAGCCTAGAAGGAATGATTTTGATGTTATAACTTACATACAATAGTACCAAGAGATCTCATGTAGTCATTAGCTCTTAGTGTAGCAAGAGTCAGGTGCAGTGTTCACAATTTATGAACTTGGTATTACACATGCTTATAAGTCTCTTGACTTGAAATGCAAATTAATATACAGTAAGTGTACTTTTGCATAATAAGGCCTAGAAATGTAAATCAGTTTCCTTTTCCTCAAGCTCAGTGGACACTGGTGTAATGGCAGTGTTGATGTGTTTGTTTTACAGCTTTTTACTGAATCTCAGGGAGGCAGCATAGAGCTGTGAACTTATTTTGTTACTTAGATTCTGATAAATTTACAATGGTAATACAGTGTTAAGAGAAAATTAAGAAATTTTGAAATAATTCTGTATTCCTCTTTTTAGGCATCTCAAAACCCCCTAAATTCCATGTGGTATTTGGAGGTTTGTTGCATCTAAGTTCTTGTTTTAAAGTTTGGAGCACTGTGCTGTGCCTGAACACTGATGGAAAAACTAGAATCCAGTACTATGCTTATTCATAGCTGCTGCATAACTTTTTGTGCTCATTGAATGAGTAATTGATAATTTTGCTTTGGCTTAATGGCTCAAATATGCTTGCTAAACACAAACTTCTGTTGTTTTTGCTTTCCTTTTGTTGCACTTATTGCAGCATGCAGTGTTTGCACTGTGGGCGGCTGAGTTATGAGTAACTTGCCTTTCTTTCCCTTTTAGCTGCCGTTAGCTAATGCAAGTACTTGGTAGTAATATGTGAGTGAACTTTAAATTGGCATGCAACTTACATAGCCTTGATGTGCAGGTGAGAGAACTTCGAGCAAGAGCAAAGGCTTACAGGCAACGAATAGAGGGAACACACTTCTCCCGATACCATCTCAACCAGCTCCTGTCTGATAATAACAGTCTGTGGGACGTGTCCTCAAATTCCAGTTCAGAAGAAGGCATCAGCAATGACATCAGAGCACTAGATCTTGCTGGGTAAGGTAGTCATTTGTGAATGTTGTTATGCAGCTCTGAAATAGAACAAAATGCTTTAGATTGGCTTAGCATAGCTTTGAGATCTTGCTTGTTAGACTCTATGTAAATTTTCTGGAACAGAGTGGGCATTTACTGTTTCACAGATGAATCGGTTGATATGTGTTCCAATTTAAAATGAGGAATGGTCAAGTCTTCTAAAAGAAGAGAAATGCCACTCCTTTACGGTTATCCACAAATGCATATTTAATGTGGCAAATTTAGTCTCATCGAGTATGGAGAAATTTATCTCTGAGTCACACTGAAGTAATGTTCCTCTTTCTATTGGAGTGATATGAAGTATGTTTTGCCTGCTCAGATTTTGTAGTGTTCTTGTTGGGATTAATTAATAATCTGATGGTTGAATCTTAGACAGTTTACTTCTGAAATGTAGGCTTATAAACTGGAATGATCCTTTATTTGAATATCAGGTAGATTAATAAATATTTTGCTAGGAAAATTCAGTAGTAGTATTTTAGTGAAATGTACAGGCAGCTCTTACCCAAATGAAGGGGGAAGAAAACCCATTTGTGTATTCTGATAATTTTGTTATTTTCAGTTTGGAAATAGAGCCCTAATTTTACAGTCCATTTTTGGAAATGGTAGTTCAGAGTTTTCATAGTCTAGTTTGAAAATAGATTGCTTAATCATCAGTTAAAGTCTCAAATACGTATACATTACGTTAACTCTACTTTTTTTGATATCTGAGCTGTATTTATTATGAAGGACTGAACTGGATGAATGTGCTCTATATAGACAAATATGTATTGTGCAAATCAGTGGTATAAAATACTGCTTTCTTTGTTACCTAGAGTTTCTGAAAAGGAGACTGCACCAAGGCCAAGAATGCTGCAGCAACCTGGCTCCAGAGAGCAGTCTCACCAGGATGACACTGAGAAGAGAGACTTGTCAGATGCACCAACTGTTCCAGTCAAAAGACGTTTAGTTTGGGGTGAACAAGAAGGTACTGAAGAAAAAGAGAGTCAACAATCAACAGAAGAAGAAGAAAAAGAAAATGAGCAAACTGCAGTTGTGACACAGAATTTAGAAAAAACCAATAAGGATATCAATGAAGATAACAAAATTGAAGGGTAAAACTGAACATTCTTGTGGCATATGTAATTTTTTCCTCTAACATCTCAGAAATATGTAGGTTAATTAATTTTTGTTTTAAATGCAGACTTATGCAAGTACAGTTTGGTGTGACACTACTTTTATTTTTAATAGTTTGATAATGAATAAGAAACCTCTAGACATTGAGATCGGTGATGGAAATGGATCCATCATTAGGAATACTGGATATCTAGCTTGCAAGAATTAAGTTGTAATTTGTATAGAAGTGTGAAAAATTGTAATGAATTTTTCCAAGAGCTTTAAGATTTGCAGTATAGGCCTATCAGAAGAGACTGTTCATTGCACAATAGCAAAGTATAGTGAAAATCAAAGCTCACAGTTTGCTTAAGGTTGACAATATAGTGTTGAAAGGATATAATCCATTCTAATCTTATTCTCCTGTGTCTGCTTTTCTGAAGAAAAGTCATGGGTAAAGATAGAGGGGCTGGGAGAAAAGAATTTACTAGCATGCAGAAATCACCAGTGAGCCCAGATGGGAAAGATGTGTAGGGGAATTTAGAAAAAAGGAGGTCAATTCTGTGTGCGTAGTACAGTGTGTAGTACTGTATTTGTCTGTTGAAAGATCCTTAATGTATATCTGGTTACTGTCGTCTCTGGCTTTTTACTGTGCAAATTTTGGTAGAACAGTGTGTTAGCTTGGTATGTATTTAAATCTGAGTACTTTGGCCCTCATTATCACACTACCTAAGCATTTTGTATTCCGCATTGTGTTTTATCTTTGGTGTTGCCTCAGAAGTCTAAGGTAAGGATATGTAGTTATCTCCTTCTGGGATAATATCCTTTATGCAAAACCCAGGCAAAGAAAGGTTGAGATGCTAGATCCGAGTAGAAATGAAATGCAGGCTTTAACATTCAAAACTGTCATCTGAAAACATTCTAATTTTGTCTAATTCTAGAGATGAGCTAGTTCGTAGACGTTTCTTAGACTGACCTTGGAGATCTTGAAATGTTGTGTGCCCTGAGATCCGTTCTGGTTATGGCCATGCAGAGCATTAGCAACTGCATGCTATCTAAGCCCGTTTGAAAGCTAGAAATGAGACATTCTTTGCCAAGATTTCCTCAAAGCATTTAGGATCTGGTAGGGTCAGGTTCCTCAGGCAACGTGGGCATGCCACCTCCCTTTGCAATGCATCTGAAAGAAGAATGAAGAAGTGGTAGTGCTAATTTATATAATAACCTGGGGACTACAGTGGTTGCATAAATATGGGATGCTTGGTTTTGATTCCATGACATTGACTGAGAAGTCAAACCCGTATTCCAGCCCCTGAGGGGCTGACTATTAGCAGTCAGGTTCAACGTTATTCCGGATGAGATCTGTGCAGCAAGGTATTCAAAGTTTATTGGGAAACAGGGAGCCAGAATTTGAAGCTTGACACTGTTCATGCATTTTACCCAGTTACATTAAAAAACAGCACAACAGAAACTGAGGCTCAGAGGCTGGGATTCAGGATTCCCCACTGCAAACAGCTACAGGATGTTAGTGTTTTATGTCCCTAACTGACTTGCCTTCATTGTAGGAATGTATTAGTAGCAGAACATTTGAATGCGTGATACCCAACACCTTAGCTAATCCTGTAACCATTTCTCATTTTTGCAGTGAGAATACCTGCCTGAATTCTCCTGCAGCTGTGTCAGATTCTTCTTCTGTATCCTCAGAGCCTGGTGGCAGGCTTCCTACTCCGAAGCTGAGAGCTCTTGGTCGAGCTCAGAGAACTCATCATGATCTCACTACCCCTGCTGTTGGTAATAGAGACTTTTGAATACAAAACCAAAGAAAAACAGACACATATGAATTAATTTAGCAAGTTTTTCTTAAAAAGTAATAAGCATTTTTTTATCTTCTCCACTACAATAGGAGGTGCAGTTCTAGTGTCTCCTCCTAAATTCAAGTCTTCATCTTCACAGCAGAGAATGAGAAGTTTAGGAGCAGATCCTTCCTCAGCAAAGCAAGGTGCAAGAGAAGCTTCACAAAGAAGGTCCTTCCGGGTGAGTGAGAAAATGGACTTATTGTAATGCTTTTTAGGACTATGGTTTTAAAGTAATTTTGAATAATAACTTAATTCTTTTTCTTGAGTTGTCATTTGCTATTGTAAAATTTTCAGCATCTGTGACGAAAAGGGCTGATGTCTGAATAAAAAATATGTTTTTTTTATCAAACAAACCAGTGAGATTAGATGAGCTCCATTTTGGCTATTTCTTCTAAATGTATGGGAAAAAAAAAGTTGTAATCAGTAGCTGTTCATTTTTCCCATTAGAAACGTTAGCTGCGTTATGTGAGGGACTGGAAGGCTGTTAGTATATATGAACTACTTTTTATTTATTTATTTTCTTCCTTTTGGAACTTGATGATCCTTGAGACCCCTTCCAACCCAAGACATTCTGTGATTCCTTCCCTGTTGTGTTTTAGCCTGAAGCAGAAGTGAAAGCTGTTTCACTCCTTACCTCTCCACCTGCTGGGCTGGGAACTGTGGATCCTCTGCCACTTAGGCATGATCAGTGGCATCCTAATGGTGTTTCTGGTGAGAGAGTTGCTATTAATTCAGCATATCAAGAGCAGTCCTCTATACCTCCTGTACTGAAGTCAACCAAAAACCATTCTAAGCCTTGTTGGAGTCCCTCTCCTCGTATTCAGGGGACTCTCAAGGATCCAGAATTTCAGCATAATGGTGCGTATTGTTTATTAACTACTGTGTTAAAGAATGTCACAAGATGGAAATAGCTACCTTGCAGTATTCTGGCCAAGGGAGTGCTGAGCTTGCTGTCTTACTGGGTTTACAAACGAGTTTATAAACAAAAGAATTGTACTGTATGTTTAGTCCCGCTGAGGATCCAAAGGAAAGGTGTGCATAACTATCCACTTTAGTTTCAGATTCCACTAATATCATTTTATTCAATCGTTTGTTGTCTAATTCTGTTCTATTAATTTCAGTGAGTACCCACTTACTATGAGAACTATTTGGTTTACCACAAACAGTTGGAGTATTTAATTGTTAGGCTACAACTGTCTAAGTCCATTCAGCTAGAGTGACCAACAGAGATATGTAACAAGACCTTTAGAGCATGTCATTATATTGCAGAGAAATAATATATTTCTGAGAAATAAGCTCCTTAACTATTTCTGCAGATCATGAAAACAGAACAAAATGGTAAAAAAAATAATTGGATATTGAGAAAAGTCATGTAAAGGGTACTTTTTACTCTCCAGTGAAAATTCTTTGTTTAGGAGGAATTTGTGCTGGAGCATTTCAGAGATTTTTAACAATTGTTGGGGGCACATCCGATAAAGAAGAGTCCTTTACCCCTTAGTAAGAATAAAGCTTATCTTCTTACATTGCCCTTGTGGTAGGGCTTTCAGCAGCTGACCACAATAGTCCCACGATCCTTATTCCTTGTGTTATAAAGATTAGTTAAACTAAGGTAGTATTTCCATTCTAGAATGGAGCAAGTACTGGTCAAGTTAAGTGGATTGGTGAAATCCAGAGAATTTTCCTGCAAAGAATTAGGATCTGTGCTGTGTTCTACCTGTGCACCTGGAGTATTGTTCACAAAGTTATACTGTTATAGTGTCTATAAAAGACAGGTGAGGAGAACACAATAGAGTGAATTTTACCTCAGCTTTGAGTAAAGGAGTCTCATGGAGTTTTTGGCATGTTTGTTATTTGGAAGACTGATGTTGATGAAAGTAACATTCTGACATTTTAAAATGTTCTGAAATGAAATCCTTTGCCTATTTAGAAATTATTCTAAACAGCAACTTGACTTTTTTCCCTTAGGAAATGTTGGGAATCCAAAAATGAGATCTTTCCAGCTACCTCTTCAGGAAAGAAACTACAACGATGAAGGTATTTATCATCACAAAATATTATTGCATATCATGTCTGTGTTATCTATATTGATTTTAACTTTTGCACTAATGTGGGAGGTCTAATACTGATTTATTATACTGGTAGTTACGCATAAATACCTCTTTGCTTCATAGAAAGAAAATTAAAAATGTTCATCCCAGTGATGTGAAATAAGAACATGAAGTTATGTTCCAGCATAAATAAACATTGTAAATGCAGCTGAAAATCGCACAAACCATTGCGGTTCCGTATGCTTAATATAGCTTGCTCAACTCCATACCTAAATCATTTCCTCCCCACACATTTTTTTAAATCTTTGTGTTGGTAGCAACAGAAGCAAACTTCAAAATGATCACAGCTCAGGTTGCAGCTTCAGTAATTATGGGTGCAACTTAAAAGGTACCACACATGCTTGAGACTTCACCAGCAAATATGTAGCATAAAATGATTCATCTGACTTTAATTTTCACACCTATTCCTCTACTCCGTGCATTAGGGATACTTATGGCATCCTGCTACTCTGCTGTTTTGGCCTTTTTATCCATTTACTGTAGAGTTGCTCTGGAGGAGCAGATGGTATGTGCATAGGCCAGCAGTGCATCTTCTTGGCCCTTTTGTGAGCAGCTACAAATAAACTCTTCCAGTAGTGTGAATCAGCGAAAGGCTCTGTAGCTTCAGTAGTTTGGGCCACTACATATGATTTTGTAGCAGGGCGTTTGGGGTACACTGGTTTGGTGCTGTGCTACTTGCAATCACCTGCCTTTGGTTTAGAGTATGGGCAGAAGGAGATTATATCTGACAGTAAGTTATTTATAAGTATACCCCAGAACAAACATATGCTTTTTTTTATACCCCTTACGTTTGTTCTCTCCTTGGTTTTAACCAAGGTTCAGGCTGATTCTCTATTTTAGTCATTGCAGTTGGCTGGAAAATGTGTGGGTTGTGCAGATGGTTCAGCCAAGCATCTGTGTATCTACATAAAACATGCAAAATCCTATAGTACTCTGCAGCTTCCCACAAACTTTGCTGTTCACAGTTTAAGTGCTGTAAATACCTTTTGTTTTTTTAACTTTTTTACTATGACCTGAGTGATGATGTATGAGCTTTCAGAAAGGTTGTGGTGTGCCAGCTCACAGATATTTCATACGCCAGTATTTGTTCAGGTGCATACAAACCCAGGAGTTATTTCAATGGTGTGCCTGATTGCGCTAGTGCAGTTAGCAGTTTTCTCGTACATAGGAATATAGTTGCTATGCATAGTGTTTAAGTCTGTTATGGACTGTTTTCACTGGATTTCAAAGATGAAGAAATACCACTAAAAATTGAAACACTGACAAAGTACAGATCCTATTAGGATTTAGTTGTGGAATCGTTGTTGTCTTCTGGTGATGGGGCTGGAAGGCAGTGCTACATTTTTTTAATCTGTTGCAAGAGAATGAATGTAATTGAGATCATTTTTTTGTAGAGAGCAACTTTACAGAGCTGTAGCAACATTTTAATTATGTTGTTATAGAAATATAACATTGTGCTTTGCCGCAGAAGTGTGGTCCAGGCTGCTTAATTTTAAAAGTTCTGTTGGGTATGAAATGAATCTTGTAATCAAAAAGAAGACCTTTCAAAAGTACGTTTGTAAAGCTTACTTATTGTTGTGTTAAACTTCCTGTTTTCTTCAGAAGACACATTGCTTTCAACAGCTTGTTGCACACAAACTGGTTTTGGCACAGAAGGACATTTTGACAGCGTAGGTTCTGCTGTTTTAGTTGCTGCATTCTAGGGTTGTCCTGCTTGCTTGAAGTGGTGAGTTGCTTTCATGAGTATGCTTTTATTAGAGTCTAGTCTGTACAGAGGTCAGTGGCAGAGGGATGATTTTGAGGTCTCCTGACAAAGGTGACTACGTGTAAATAAGTCTTGGAGAATTGGGCAGTGGTG
Organism: Aquila spilogaster; assembly: GCA_024606505.1. Lineage (NCBI taxonomy): Eukaryota > Metazoa > Chordata > Aves > Accipitriformes > Accipitridae > Aquila > Aquila spilogaster. The sequence goes on from JANHGO010008232.1 coordinate 22,088, forward strand.
TCAAAATTCCCCAGGTGAAGGTGCAGATCTCATTCTGAAGTTTGTTCTTTCCTAGCCTGCTGTGAATGTAACTGTGTTTTAAATGCGTATTTGATTTTTCTTTGTTTTCCCTTGTTGCTCTTCCCCCAGACGACAGACTGTCTCAGATTTCTGCTCGCTCAGCAGCCTCTAGCTCACTTGCATCTCAGATACTGGAACGAGCTCAGAAGAGGAAGGAGGATTTCTGGGGCAAGACGTAATCTCTCCCACCTGTTTTCTAGAAATTGTTCTGTAAAATGATTTATTTTTATAGGTTGTACATTTTAAAACTTGTGATTGTAGGTATCATGTAGCATCCTTTCACTTGTCACTGATACAGTTCCTCTTTAGAACTTGCCATCCCAATTTAAAATTTCAATATTTATACCAGTGTTGAAAATGTAGATCCTTTATATTTGAGAATTATGTTACAGAAGTCATGTGGGTGTTTTTTTTTTCTTTTAATGCAACCTCTTGAAACTGAGACAATTATTTTTGTGTAACCTGTGTCTTAATTATCAAGATATTCTGCTGCTGTAGGCAGTAGGACCTGGGGCAGTATTCAGTAGCAGCATTATCACTCACAAAACATCTCAGTTGCTTGATTTTTGACCAGGTATCTTAAAAGCAACTGTGGTATATTTGATTATGCTATTGCGTGAATTTGAGTACAACACAGTGCTTTTGCTACTTACCATTTTTAACCTGTGACCAAAAAACCCTTATTACTTCTTAAGGAAGCTGACATAGAACATAAAAGAATTTGAGAAAAGGATGTTAAGCTTTGGAGTTCGTTGATTGCCTGCATTTTTTTTTCTTTTTGACCAGGATGACTATTAAAGGTCAATGCATACAGTTCTGCAGCTTATCAGATGTACTAATGTTTTGTGGGCAGGATCCATATTTAGTCTTAATGTCAACTGCTTTAGAAAAAGCGATCTTAACCACCTTGAACTGTCGTCTGTCCCCACATCACCTCAACCTCAGGTACTTAGGAGTTGATACCTTTAAGTAAACTCCGAAGAATGTTTTCTTGACTTTGATGTTTTAATTACCTCTCTTTCCAGTTGCCTGTTTCTAGGAAACTGGAATACTGTTACAATTGCCAGAGCAAAAAATACTTGTGATTTATGCTGACTGTCTGTTTTCTCTTTGTATGTGATGCAGACAAGTTAATGTGAAATAGAAGAAATGCATGGCTAGCAGCCAATTCTTTTCACTGGTTTGGTTCTTCTTACATGGTTTCGATTTTTAATATTATTGAATTTGAAAATTTTGTACAGTAACAATTTGAATTTTGTACAAGTTTGTATGCATTTTGATTTTCTACACAATTATTGTCCACGTATTACTTAAAATAAAAAAGGTCAAATTGGTTTTGTTGGCTTTGTTTCTTCTGGAGTTACGCCAGATAAATTGTTGGAGTCTGTTATGTTGGCACTTCTGTATTTAGTGGAACAGCTGTTTAGCTGGAATGTCAGTGGGCTTCTGAAAGACAAGAGGTTTCCTCAGATCTAGTCTTCAGAAGTTATAATTTACTAAACCAGGTATGTTGATATTTGGAGCAGATGAGTGCTGCACAAGCTGAAAGGCTGCAATACCCAAAGGGCCAGCCCCCAACAAATGAGCTGTTGGCTTATAAATGGGATGGTATTCAGCTCTGATTATGGTAGAAATCAGTGTCCACATCTTCCAGATGTTCTGCATTGGAATAACTTCCTACCAGTATTGTTGTTTGAAACAAAGTATTTTATTTTGTCTCAAAGACTTCTGAGCTTGTTCTTTGGGATACACTTAAGTTATAATTGGTCAGAAGGTTCCTACTGAAAATGAAGCCTTATTTCTTTGTGAAGCAACTTCTATGAAACTGCCAGTTTTCCTGTAAAATAATAGTTTTACAGTGGAAAACGTAATGTCTAAAACTGGAAATATTTTTGTTAAGATGGAAACGTTACTGCAATGCATTATGGCAGGGTTAATTTGGCAGTCCGTGTTCTACATACAGTTCAATGTGTGTAAAAGCCAAGAACACCCATCTTCCATTACTTCTCTGTGATACCTGTAATCTGAGTTTTATGAACTGTCCTCTTTAAAAAAATAAAATTGAAGCCTGGAAGTAAAAAAATGTTTTAATAGCGTATGTGCCAGTTTTGCTTACGGTATTGCACTGTGAGTCTGGTGATTGATGGCAAGAGGACAATGGAAATGGTAGAGGAGGAGGGCGCTTTTGTTGCATTGGGTGTACAAACTGATTTAGGGATGGAAATGGAAGCCTGTGGCATGCTACATGTCATCATGGCATTTCTCACGTGAACAGATTTTAGCCTTTGCTTCAAATGCTCTAAGTGAATTTACTTTTGGACAGAAGCGTTCAGGGGAAATGTAGACAAAATACCCTTTTAAAATAGTGCTAGTGCAAAGCTTCTGAATCCTTTGAGGCAAGCACAAAATTCTTTATGGCCTCTTTCTACTATTGTTTATCTAGTTCTTCCAGTTGTGTTTTTTTTGCTATCCTTACTGTCTCAGTCCAGCCTTCAGACGTGTTTCCTGTTATGTTTTCCAGTTCAAAAGTGCATGCTTTATTAATAATTACAATTGCGTGCTATACAGTGTATGTGTATTGTTTTCTGACAAGGAAATCGTAAGAAGCCTTGAAGTGGAGAGACGAAAAAGATGAAGGAGGAAGGCAGATGCTAATAGGTGATATATCTGAGGAATAAACAGCTTTGCAAACTTGTCAAGGACAAGATTTACAAATACAGCACCTTAACAATGGACCCAGTCAATAGTTGTTGAATTGCACAATTTCAGCTCCTGTGCTTTGTGAATCTCACTGCTCCACCTTCTGTAGAAGCAATTAAGCCAGCTTCTCATGGACCACTGCTAGCAGGGTAAAGCCCTTCTCTTACCTGGTATTCCCTTACCTGGGCAGCCTGATCTAGCGCTTGATCTAGTGGTTGGCAACTGCCTGCTGCAGGAAGGTTGGAACTAGGTCATCTTTGAGGTCTTTTCCAACCCAAGCCATTCTATGATTCATGCCAATAAGTAGTTAAACAGACTTGTGTTTCTGTATTAACTGTGATCACTATGCAGCGGCTAACAGCCTCCTGAAAACAGTTTTGCTTTCACTGAGCAAGTAGTCTGAATTTCCCCTGGGCCTAAGGGCCACAGGTTGAAAACACGTCTATGCTGTGGGAGAATCAAGGAACGTGAAGCTACCAGTCATCCACTTTATCCTTCACTCAAATTCAAGTCCATATACTAAGATATTTTCTTTATCTGACTCAGCATCGTTGCTGACAGATAGCATTGGGAGTTTCTTTTTTCCTCTACTGCTATCCATAATAGCCAGTGAACAACGTAATAGTATTTGAAGATGCAGTAAGAAGCACAGTTTCTTTGAGAGATCTGGTGCACTCTTATTTGCATAATGCCATAGTGCTTCATTACAGCTGCCTGTTCTGCAAGGCTGGGCAGGCAGCGGATGCTCTGCTGTCAAAGCAGCTGTTACTGTGTGGTACATCTTGTCAGCAAAGAGCCCAGTTGCCACCTGTTGCGAGTGGAAGCTCTGCTATGCACTAGTCAACTGACTTTTAGCAGAGCCTGAAGCAAAATAGTTCCTTGAGGCAGAGAAACACAAATGAGAGAGAAGAAAAAGTTCTAATTAGTATTTAAGTTGTTTTACCAATTAAAAAAACCACAGCAACCAACAAATTGTTTCAAAGAGCAGCTTTCATTTGAAGTGACCTGAATAAATGCCCCGATTCTGGCTGTTGCTCAGACCTTTACAGATCTGCTCAGGAGTGGGGAGGGCTGTGGAGCTGCCATTAACCCACTGGGCACAGGCAGCACCTCAGTGCAGATCCCATCTGGCTTTGAAACCCAGAAGGAAGGTGTTATCCCATGTGGCAACAATCCCAACGGGAGCAGAAGCTGTAGAGAGGATGTGGGGCTGGAATAAAAATACAACAATAAAACACTCATTTGCTTTGTAAGCGTGACTAATTACGTTTCTGCTAGCTTACCTCTCCTAAGGTAACCTATGCAGGTTCTTGAATGGACCTCAAAGCTTTTCCTTTTAACTGTGTTTATGTCTGAGGTATACACACATACATATGTATGTGTACATGTGTATATATTAACACTTTTTGCTCAAGGTTTGTGTTTGTGTCCTGGGGTGTCTCCAGCCACTTAAAGCTGAATGGTAATGGCTGACAGGGTCCAGAAAACCTGTCCTTCTGGGATAATCCTATCCCTGGTTCCTTTCCAGTCACTGGGCTCATTGCACATGCACACGCACAGGAGTGTGCTTCCTGTCCTGGGGCTTTGCGTGTCCAGCTCTCTGGTGGAGACGGGGTATGAGCAGACTGTGCTTGTGTCCTGCCAGGCCGTGCTTGTGTCCTGCTGGCCAGTGTGGGGCTGCGTGCTGCCTGAGGAGTGCTGTCATGAGGAGTGTGCAGTATGCTTCCAGGGGAAGCTGGCTCTGGCCGGTTTATCCATTTTAGCTTACACGACATGCAGCTAAAAACAGATAACCCAGGAAAACAGCATCCTAAGTGCTAGGCAGCAGCTTTTTTCTTTGGGACTCCTTTTGACTCCATAAATCTTATGTTCTTGACAATAGCCCCACTTCAACAGGAAGCTTGTTGGCTGCATTATTCCCCTGAGGACGGACAACAGCATCACCTTTGTCTGGAGAAGGGCTGGGGCACAGGCTATTGGCTTCCTAGAGACAGATGCGAACTAGAAGGCTACTGTTAAGGAGATAGGAGCTGTGACCTTCTCCAGCACCCTGTTGTAAAGGGTAACTGAGCAGCTGAGGGCTTCTCCAGGAGCCTCAATGGAAAGTGCTGATGTATGGGCAGTGTCTGGGTAGAAGTACTTCACCTTGAATTTGTTGCTTCCCTTCAGAATGTCTTTAATTACTGAAAATGCTGTGAAATTGTTACGTGATAAGTCTTTACTTGGTAAATCAAGGTGCATGATGCTGAGGTTATTTCTTAACCTAAGTAATTGTGTACCACTGAATTTCAGATGATAAACCAGCTTGCATAATTCTGTTCCCAGTTAGAGTGGTTTTCTTCAACGCGCACTATGTCAGTAATTCCACTTTGCCATGTCACTGAGTCACTGCTGTGCAAGCACACCACATTAACAGGAAGCACAGAAGTTTCAGTTCACCTGATCTGACTCTCTGTGAGACACAGTTGGATATATGTAGGTCACTATACAAAGTGACAGAGTATCTGCTTGATTTTACACTCTGAACTAGGAGAACTGCTGTTTGGTGGAAGGGCGAATAGTGGTATCTCTGGAGGCACGAAGCTGTGTGCGCTGAGATGGATTCAGTTCTCTTTTCTCCCATCCACACAGGCTAAATGATGGAGCCGGTGGGAAGTCCAACTAAAATTTTCTTTATGTTTTACCGATGTCAACAACAGCTGTGCAGAGGCAGAGCCACTGGACTAACATCTGTTGCACTTCCACTGGCTCCGTTAATTTCTGTTTTCTTTTTGACCATGGAATCCTCCTGACACTGCAATGGAAGTTACAGCATCAGTGATCCTGAGGTAGCAGTAGTGCCTTCAGAAGCAGCAGCATAGTGTTGTCTCACCGTGGCTCTGGGTGGCTTTGTCTTGGAGCCCCACTACATTTCTGAGGTGACAATAAAGGCTTTTATGCCAGGAAGGATTATTTGTTGTAGAATGTCATTGAAAACTGAGACCGCAATGAATTATTTGTTCCCATCCACCTAGACTTTCTATGAGATGAAATACCAATTTTACAATTTTTATTATATAAAATCCTTTATTTAATAGATCCAGAAATTATGTAACAGAACTGAGTAAAGATCAGAAAAAGTGTTTGATGGAATATCAGATATACAAGCAAAAGTGTTCCTGACAGAGGAAATATGTTACTCACTGTACACAAGTGTCACTGTCACGGGAGGTATGTGAATCGCACATCCTTTGGAAAATGCCTGAGTCAGTGGTATCTGCTCTGAGAACTGGCGTGTCTCCGTACAGAGGTCTTTTCCAGATTCAGCTAATGTTCCCAGGCAAAGCAATTTTAATAATATAATACTCCTTCCAACAAATTCTCTAATTCATCATTAGGCTTTTGACGAAGGCAGGCAAAAATATAAATTTCAAATGCTATATGTACTCCGTAAGAAGAATCGTTGTTGGGCAGAGAGCTGACTAAAATAAGGCTCCTCTGGAGCTTGATCACCTTGATGAACCACCAGTCCTCCTTCACCTCTGTTCAGCTCTGGTAAGGCCATACATGGAGTGCTGTGCCCAGTTCTATGCCCCCAGTACATTACAAACATGGATGTGCTGCACAGATTCCAGTGCACCTCTGCTATGAAGAGAGGCTGAGAGGGCTGGGACTGCTCTGTCCGGAGGAGGCTCAGGGGTATCCTATCAACATGTACAAACACCTGATGGGAGGGTGCAAAGAGGATGGAGCCAGGCTCTTTTTAGTGGTGCCCAGTGCCAGGATGAGAGGCAGTGGGCACAAACTGGAGCACAGGAGGTTCCCTCTGAACACTGGGCAGCACTTCTGTGCCGTGCAGGTGAATGAGCACTGGCACTGCCCAGAGAGGTTTTGGGGTCTCCTCCCTGGAGATCTTCAGAAGCCGCCTGGACGTGGCCCTGGGCACTCTGTGCTGGTGGCCCTGCTGGGCAGAGGGTGGAGCAGGTGGACCCAAAGGGCCCTGCCAACCTCAGCTGCTCTGTGTTGCTGTGTTGCTGTGATCTTAAATCTGTTTAGAGTCTGCTTTAATCTTTCCAAGCTTGAAAGACTAGGAAAAATCTTAGCTTAGAAGAACTTAGATAAAGTGCAATGAATTAGCTCATTAATGAGATAATGCGTTTTAAAAGTATTTATCATAATAAAATAAAATTGTAATCCAAAATTGGTTAGGTAAATAATGGAGCAAAGTGGAGGGGATGAGGGTGACCTGAAAGTTGGAGATGTTTCCAGATAGATTGCCTGTTCAGTTTCAAGCACTACGTCATCTATGGTCCATTTGTACAGATACTTACAAGAATTACATTCATCAGGTGAAAGACCCAAGAGGACAGTGCACAGTCTTTCTTCAACATCTCTGCTCTTGACAATGTTTCTAGTCCAATGCTTGATCCTGAGGATGTTTCTAATAACACAGTGCAAACCCATCTAATTGAAAATGTATTAAAGCAGAAGAAAACTCCCACATGGCAGTGTGGCAGTGATACACAGATTGAAGTACGACATGGAAGTACAGTATTGGTTATTCACCTGTGGCCTCATTCAAAGCAAGAAGGAAGTGCCTGTGGCTTTTGAGGTAGACGTGATGTAGAGTTCCAGTCCTCCTCAAAAAATCCTCTGTGTTCAATATGGGTCAAGAAGTCATTGTCGAGAATATTCAACCGCTATGGTTGAATATTAATGAATTAGGGAAACTCCACACAATTAAGCTTTCAGATTATATTAGTGAGGTCAGTGGTAGGATAGTCGTTTGGTTCTTGGGACGTCACGGAGAAGAAAATGCAATCTGTGGACGATTTCATAGTTATTTTTGAAGTGATTATACTCAGAAAAACAATGCAAAAGATGCGTTATAGAAGTGGAGAGGTCTTTGTTCTTTTTGATTAAAATAGAACCGTAACAGGTGTGTTTTCTTATTCATTTTTTTAAACAGTACTAGCAGCCTCAAGCATTAAAAACAACGTTAAACCTACAGAAACTCACAAATTGAACATGAAAATGGACTTCTGATTTGTTTGTTTGTTCACTTGTTTTACTGTCCCCCCCCATCAGCTCCCCAACTCAGGGAGTTCAAGGCATTTATTTATTTATTTATTCATGGAGAGAACATTATTTTAAAGAGAAAAGGTTGGACCGTTACATCTCGTGAGTCGTCAGTATTTTCGGCTGTAGAGAAATACTCACTAACATACTACTTGCTAGAATCTTTGTCAGTGCCAGTGTAGGGGAGAATTAATGAGAAATGCTGCTCGTTTAAGACAGCTTCACCAGTCCAGATGTTTCACATTATTTTTCTCCTCTTAGTAAGACCCACCAGTGACGGTTTCAGCCAGGGTATCATGTTTTAAAATAAGATGTGGCCTTTGCATCTTTCCTTCCCCTGATCTTGTCTGCCAGCTGAGTGGTTTGGAGTAGCCTGCTTGGGGGTCCATTTCCCAGAGCTGCACCTTCACTGCTGGCTCAGGCCATTATCTTTCAGAGGTTCATTGTATTGTTTCCTCCAACAGCAAGAAATACTTTCTCAGCTGCAGCAGTTTTCTTTCCTCTTTCTCTGGGCTTCAGCTGAGGACTGGAGAAAGATCCAGTGGTATGCATGGGCAGGTTTTAAGCCCTGTCTTTCTGTAGGATGTACTGCCAGATGTGCATCTCCTATCTAGGTTGCAGTGAGACAGTGATAGCAGTGCTATCTCACAACAGAAATAGCAGACCGTGGTAATGGGAGGCATATCTCCATTCCCAAACATCTTCTCTTGACATGCTAAGGGGAATAACTGCAGCCATGACCATGGCTATGCCATAACTCAGAGGTACATCAAGAACCAGCAGTCACCTAGTGAAAAGTAGTCAGGAAACGGCCAAGCATGGACTGATGTGCAAGGAGAACCATGTGAACTGCTAAAATTAGTGTGCAGAAAGACTTTGAACATTCATTTTTGGGCTTGGCCATATTCACAGCAAGCTAGGAGGGAAGCAGTGTTATAACTCACAATGGCAAGCAAAAGATTAAGTAATGCAAAAGCTTTACAAATGTCATAAAAAGGAAATTCATGAAGTATGAATTAATGAACTTAAAATGGTCCTTTCAACGTCTGGAAAATAAAGGTGAGTATGAGCAGCAGAGATAAAGCAAAAAAAAATGAGATAAGGACATTTTGCAAGCCTCAGAAAGAAGACAGCATGGCACAGCCAATGATGCGTGACTGAGAGAGACTGCTGACAGCATAGATGGGAGAGAGGCTCATGAAGTATGACTAAATGCTTCCTATGAAAATAGATACATCCCGGTCTATGATTTGCACATACTAGAGAAGCCAGATAGAAGAGATACTGTAATCACTGCATAAAAGAGGACAGGAGGCAGATTCAGCATGTAATTCCTCGTCCATCTGCCTGATGTTATTTAGATACCCATCAGTGTGGGAATCCTGAGTCCATGTGGTCTCCTCACAGCAATTTGAACAGACATGGGTACTACAGCATGTGCTTGCATAGGCCATGAACACCTTCCATGAGATCAGAGCTACCAGAAGAGGTCAGGCAAAACTGGAACCATGTCAGATGAGAGTGAGTGATCAGAGGGATGTGAGGTGCTGTCTAGAAATTCAGCAGGACAAGATCTGGAGCAAGATAGGGGCAGCTGCTCCCCTTGGAGAGGGTCTGAATTCCTGTTCATGGCTTTTGTTCTGGACTTGGGACATCTGAACTGCTGGATGAGCTGGTAGAGAAGTGAGAGAGAAATCTAGCTTAGAATTCAAAGCAGATGGTGGTTATCAGACTTTGTTAGCACTTGGAGAGGAGCTCATGGGACTGCACTTCAGAGGAGGCCAACCCTTTGAAACCATCTCTGCCTGTATCTCCCCCAGTTTGCTCTTCAATACCTGTTTTTGTCTACCTATAATGCACCCTCCCATCTTCTCATTGACCTGCTCCCCCCCGGGCTTATGCACCTGACAAATAACAAATTCACAGAAAAGAGTTCATAAACATGTTCTTGAATAGTCTTTTGGTACATTTGGGATATGAACTGCATGGTCAGCATCCTGAATCCAGGCTTGCTATTGGAGTCCAGGCATGAGAATGGGTGGGATACCTTTGAGAGTCATGGAAAGGGTCATAGTGATGGTGGCTCTGCTGCAAGCAACTCCAGGGTGAGCGGGTGCAGCAGGGCCATGCGGAGATGAGATGGGAGGTAACCGGGGTGGCAGAAGCTTGGAGAGATGAAGTATGTGAATGTGTCAGAAGAAGATAAAGTGTAAGTGCATGGCCTCAGGTCTGGTTATTATCCCTGGTTGCAACCTGGAATATGGATCATTTTTTGGAAAATGGGAGTGTGGGGGTAAGGGATGTGATAAATTCAGTGTTGGTCCTATGCAGTTTCTGATGTCCCAGAGAGAAATGCACAGTGATGGGCAGACAGCCCATGGCACCGTGGGAAGGGTATTTCTGGGGTGAGAACCACAGGTGGTCAGAGTGCTCTGGGTCTGGAGCGATCTCTGACCATTTGTGTACCCCCATCAGCTCCAGTGGATCACTGGTCTTATACTACAGAAGATGAACATAAATAAATACAGATGATTTTATTTGCCATTGAATCGCCAGCACAGTTAGTGTGGCACAATCAGGACAGAAGGCACAAACCTATGAACTTCTTAGATGTTTTTATGAGAAAAGGATTCAGGATCCCAGTCCCAGTAAAAGCCCCTGCTTTGTCCCTGCATTAAAAATTGGTTTACTTTATAAGAACCTGAAGGTTACAATTGCCTTGAAGTTGTATTTGTGGGTTTTGTAGTGGTTAGGAAGTTCTCAGAAGAAGATACAGGAAAGTAAGTGACTTGCTGATGTCATTTTTAATTCACCACCAATACCCCCCCAAAAAAAAGCTGAGAGAGATGTTGATGACCCTATATAAGGTGCACCTCACCTCCTTCAGAGCACATCTAGAATCACAGCAAAGGTAAGGCTTGCAGCCTTTGTGCCTCTCTCTCTTTACCCTTGCTCACTCTCCCCGATGTTAACACTGCTCTCTCTCTCAACAGTGCTGAGTACTGTAACGGCAACCCTTGGGACGGACGTGAGCCATGGCCACCCTGCACACCCTGACCAGGTTCTTCTCTGCATGGATCTTCTTCTGCTGCTGTTGCTGTCTCCCTCTTCTTCTCACCAGCCCTCTGCCTCCAAAAGGGACAGGGGTGGTTTCCAATGCCCATCAAGCCTGCAGACTAAGGAAGATCAACTTCCAGCAGCCCTACATCAGGAATCGCACCTACACCTTGGCTGAAATGGTATGGTAATCCACTTTCCCTTCATGGCAAGATGTGAGGACCTCCTCCTCTGCCAGTGCTCTGGTTTCTTGCCTTCATCATTTCTCTCTCTTTCTTCTGCACTTCTCCAGAAAAAAAATTAAACGTTTGCAGTTGGGCAGAGGTTGACATGCGGAATGGTCCCGTTGCCCACTGATGATGTGGCTGGGGAAAGCTGCTCAGCTCCTCTGGAGTGGCTGCTGCTACACAGGGACAGTTATTAGACATGATCTTAAATTACTCTTGTTCTCAGAGCTCAGCATGTCTGGGTTCCCAGCCCTATGCCTGGACAGGTTTCTTGGCCATCTCTACCATGTGTGGATCCCCCCCCCACATACATCATTGAGGGCTGCACTGTGGGAGACGATGTAGCACTGTGGGAGACGCTGAGGATGGCCACCCGCAGGTTCTGGTTTAGTCATCATAACCACTATGACCTCTGATGTTTACAAGAGGGACAGGAATTCAGTTTTCTGCTTATTTATTTTCCTGTGACCTTGATTCTTATGCAGTCATGGAGAGAAACAGCCAAAATTTCCAAGCTTATCTTCCTGTACCTTATCTACCTGTCTACAGTGTCCATTTCTTTTTGCCACTGGAACTGTTCTTTATGAAACCCCAGGGTTCACTGTTAACTTTTAGGTAAGGCTCCCATCCTCACCTGACATTTCCTTTTTTCCCCTCAGGCCAGGGTCTCAGATCAGGACACTGACAATAGACTCATTGGGCAGCAAATCTACATCAACATCAAGGTGAGTCTTCCAGCTAGAGACTGATCTTGTACCCTCCTGCAGCACTCATTGGCCTCTTTCTGCAATTTAACATGATCTCTTACTTGCGTGCATAGGAGAACAACCGCTGCTACATGATGAAGAGAATTGCAGAGATTATAGTGAAGGACGTCCTTCTCACAGAGGCCAAGGAGCGGTACCCGTATGCTGAGGATGTGGCACAGTTCCTGGCATCCCTGACCTTGGAGCTGAGCAGATGTGTAAGTAGTGTTGGGTTTCTTTCCCTTGGCTAAGTCGTGATTCTTGTCACTGCTCCTGAATCTCAGAAAGCTGCAAACGGTGGCAAGAGGCAGTGATATGAAAGGAAACCTCAGATCTAAGATATCAAACTAGAGGTTGATAGAAACGTGAGAAAAAGGGGGGGAAAAAAAAGCAGTATATTGTCACATGCAGCTGTCAATGTAACCTCTGGATATTTTCTCTTTTTTAGAAATACTCAGGAAACAGAGTGCATCTTGAAAAGAACCTGGAAGAGATGAAGAGCAAAATGAAAGAGGTATATTTTTCCCCTACTTTTAAAAAGTGCAGTTCAAAACTCCAGTTGTTTAGATAGACTGAGGCTGACAAAGTTACAAAGTGAGCTCTGGAATTTATTTAAGAGGTGAAGTTTGCAGAGGCATTGAAAAGAGGACTAGTGATGTTTCCAGCTCCAGAGTTCCTTCATTTGTGCTGTTAACTCCCTGTGTATCTTACAGAAGTTAGCCCTCAGAAATTGAGCTGCTAGTCACTGTGTATACTGGACTGGATTTGAATGAGCTAGTTTGTATTTTATGATATAATGACTTCAATAGAACTACTTGTGAGAAAGAGGAGAGTAAGCTCTCAACGCAGTTTCTGCACCAAGCCTAATTTAAACCTTCTGAGAAACGAAAAGATGTTAAAACCTGTGTTCTGCCCTTTTCTAGTTGGGAGAGAATGGAAAGAACAAAGCCATCGGAGAACTGGATTTACTGTTTGACTACATAGAAAATGCCTGTACTGATGCCCCGAAGAAGGGAGGGAACAAGAAGAAAAACTGAAAAAAATCAGATTAATCTTGAAGAGATGTCCCCGAAAGCTCTTACTACTACCCAAACTGATTAACTACTGTGGAAACAAATCCCACCCATAGCTGCAGTGCATTTTTTAATCTGTACCAGAAATAGCAAACCAAGTGGGAACAGATGAATACGTATTGCCGCCTTCTTTGAAAATGAAGACCGCAGAACAGTTCTTGTGGCTCCACTTCGGTGTTGCACATTGGTTATTTTCAAAGGCATGCTCCTGTCCTGCTCATCCGCATTGGAATAAGGCAACTGTTTCTGTATTTCATAGGCTGAGATTTGACACCTCTGAGTCAGCTTTGGCTGAGGCAGGCAGTGCTCCGTAGCCAGGAAGTCTTCAGCCTTTGACTTCAAAATCTCTCTTGTGTATGTTGCCCTCTTCTGACCTTTACCTGAAAAGTTGGTACTTCAGACATTCAGAAATTAGTTTTGTTGCTCATATTTAATAGTAACTTATTTAAGGTAATAATTTTATAGTAATTATATGGTTCTTGTATTTATATAGATTAATTAAAACATAGCCAAGGGAATGTATTTATGGAGACCAGAGGCTTCCGAGTGAACTATAAAATTAAAACTGTGTAATATTTATATGCAGATGGATTGTTTTATAAATGCTTATTTTTTAATTTATTATAATAAATATATTGGTTTTCAAATACTGCCATCTTACAGAGTTTTTCTCTTTTACTCAAAGGCAAGGGAGGTGGCGCATTATGCTTGTGGGGCTGCTGGGCCGAGTGGCTGTATTCTTGTATCCAGAAAGGATGCAAACTCGGTCTGGGGACAGGATTCTTCAGCAAATCAGAAATTTCGACTTACCACAGGGCAGAGCTTTGTGGGGAGTGTGTGGATCAGCTTTTCTTGTGGGGAGTTGTTGGAAAAACAGCACTTCTCCTGAGAGTCTTTGGTGTGGTTCATTGATTCCTCCTAGGTAATTCTCCTTAGGTAAGGTCCCATCTTGAACAGCCACTGGCAGAAAGTTTCAGACTGTCCACCCCAGAGTCAGATGAGATGGAGATAAGCAGACAAGTAGTAGGAGCTACATGAAAACTCGCTGACCCACAGGGCTGAGACAAAAGAGTGCTCTGCAGCACCATGGGTTTGGGAGCACTTCAGAGGAGAATTGCTTGGTGTCATTATCAGTTCCTTCAGCAGAAGGAGCTGGGAAAAGACAGACGAGCTGCTCTGGTACACCCAGGATCATTAGTGGCTGCATGAAGGTTAAAGAGGTCAAAAAGTATCCAAATAGTGAAAAAGTCAGAGGAGATACAGAATTGTGGACTGTCAGCAACTGGTGAAGCCTTCTTGAGCAAGGCTTTACCATTTCTTCAACAGGAGAGCAGGCATCTTGTCTACATCTTGAAAAAAGGGAAAAAAGAAGAAGAAAAAGAAAGGATAAAAAAGGGAAAAAAAAGGCACCACAGTTTTCCCCACATAAGTGACCCAGGAGAACTGGAGGTGCAGGTGAAGTTTTGCAAACACAGCATCTTAGGGAAATCCAAATTCTAAAATGTGTGCTAAAGAGGTATCTTAAAGACTCCTCATGAACGGATACTGCAATGTGGTACAAATACTGGCAGGAAAATATCTCTACCTGTGTAGCTTCCTCAATTACATTCAAAGAGAAATCAAAGCGAATCCAGATGTAGTCGCAATTTCTTACATCAGCTGTTGTAATGAATTAGCATTGAAGCAGGATTAAACTATGCTTTGTTGGTTCTGATCCAGAGTGATTTCAATGCAAATGCAACCATCCATACCCAATATGGAAAAATTTTATAGAGCTGAATTAACACTTGTAGGAACTCACACGCTAAGCTGATATAAGATCCATCTGGGCGACAGATGTCCATCACCTGTCAAACTAGACACAATCAATATGGTTTGCTTTGCCCCATGCTCTCCTTTGTATCTCACAACATACAAATTACTTGCCTTTTCACAGTCAAGGAAGAAATGACCCAACTGTGATAGCTAGCCAGGCTTTGTTACCATATGACAGCTTTTGGGATTTAACCTTTTATTATATTGAATAGGATATTTATTTACTTACTTGTGGGATAAGAAATTATATTGTCAAGAGCTCTTGGCTGATATCCTTTCTCTTATCATTCAAACTTACAACAGCTGATAGCAAAGAGAGGGAAGCTAAATACAAATCGGGGAATTCATCTCATTGACTATCAATAACCTTATCCCAGAGATACACCTTGCTCCCTTTACAGGTGCTGGAAGGTAAAAGGAATTATCCAGGTGTGACTTGCTTGAACTCCATTAGGGGTTTATAAAGATAATGCCCTAAGACATACTTCCAATCAGGCAAGCTGGGTTTCATTTCAGTCAATAGTTACAGCTCGGAAAAGGGAAATCAAATTGAAATATTTCACTCTGACATTTTCTAGAGAAAATAGTTTTGCACTTGGAAATAGTGCTTTGGTTTAGAGTTTTACCTACATTTTCTCTCAAATGATAAAAAGAGATTTGAAAGCAAAGTGAGTTGTTTCATTTTGAGTTGGATGAGTGCTTTGGGCTGACTCCAAATTAATTTTCTTGTTTGATTTTTCAGTTGGGTCACCCAACAGAAACTCTTGTTCACGCAATTCTGATTTCCGTTGCCCTATTTTCTCTCCTCACTCCTACCCTAGGCAAGTCATGGGCGGTTTGTAATTCCCTGAGATCCTTGACCTAGCATTGCTAGGGAGGGAATCTGCTCCACATCCTTCGTTGTAGAGAGTGGGGGACTTCTCACAGGGCAAAAAATGGACAGAACTACCTACTGCCGAATTTGCTTTCTGTTGACTTTTCCTCCCTGATGCTTACATTTGGGGACCGGAACAGACACTTTTTTTTTTGCTAGATAGGTAGCTATAAAACATTTATATAACTCTGAAACTTTGTATAGAGAAGACAAGGGAACCCAATGCAGAGAAGTTTCCACATCCTGCTGAGTAAGTATTGGTGACATGTTAGGAAACCTCTCTTAAATACATTGTATTAAGCGTTGCTCAGTTAAGAGATTTACATATTCAGCGTCTGAATACATACTCTTCAAGTGACCTAGAATAAGAAAGTTTCTATATTTCCAATTTGCTGCTGCAGTTGTATTCTAGAGGATGCAAAGAGCTGAAGCTATACCAATGGTTAACCAGCAGCCTGTGCTTTAAAGCACAGTTAACTACACTCTATTTTGAAGAAGGTATGGGCTGCGTTGAACAACCATAAATGCCTGATATCCCCTTCATTCACGACCATCATCAGTAGCCAATAGATGCTTGTTAAATGAGTGTGATCTGGAGCAGAACTGGCCTATTACAGTGAAGCAGAGTTGGTAGAGACATTGAAGTCGATCTCAGGCTCATTACTGATGTTTCTGACTACTGTTGTTGATGAAGAAGATAAAGACCATGTAAAGAAGGAAAACCTAAACACTGTTCTGTAGGACTCTGCAGGCAGCTACCCAATGACATGGTACATAAACCAAGATATTTGGGTTAGAAAGTAATGCACCTCTCATGAGATCCAGACTAGGATTCTGTATTGTTCAAGAATTTGTTAGCAAGTCTTATTTGGAAGAGATAAATGGTTAAATACAAAATGTGCTGGGGCTGATTATATTTCTGGGGCCACATGTGGCTCTAAAATCATACCTATTTGTAGCAGCTTTTTCTGAGTTAACACATAGCCAGATCTTATCAGATGGACTGTATGAATTTCACCACTAGCAAAGGTGTTAAACTATGGTGTATGTGAAAATATTTATTCTGAAGTCTAGCAAATCACTCTCTCTGCTTAACCTTTATATTTCAAATCCCTGACCAAACTCACAATAATATTGATACCTGTCTTTTCATTTGTAATACACCGATTAAAGATTTAGAAAGGAAGATATTCTTACATCTTTCCTTCTCTAAAATCAACTTGTCTTCAACGAATTGACTCATGAGACCTAAATGTAAACATTTTATTGGTTATAAAGTTTATTAAGGCACAACTTTAAATATTTGTAACTATTCAGACTCTGTCTTAGGTTAATACTTCTCATCAAGCATGTCTTTAAAATTTCTGGTTTGTAGTTCCTTAAAATGTAATTCCTGCCAGTCCTGAACAGCAGGAGAAGATTCAGATTTTTTCTCCTTTTTTCATGTTTCATGTTCCCCAAAAAATGAATAACTGACATTTTAGAGAGATAACCCCAGATTTAGAGGCTATCAGATCTGATATTCATTCTTCCTCAGGTAAATAAAAAATGGAGAACACTTGTTTGTCAAGCACAGAATTTGGCAAAGATATGTGTCTCATTTATGGGCATTAACTTGTTAACTACAACACAGTGGTCGTTGCTGTTGTACATAATAGAAGAAGTCTAACGTTCAGAAAAGCATTTTGGTTTGGTGGGACCAATGCCGTTCTCTGAAAATTCAAGACAGTTACTTAGGCACTCATCTTAGTTTCAGCTGAGGTGGAATTGCTTTCTTCAGAGTGTCTGGTATGGTGCTCTGTTTTGGTTCTAGGAGAAAAATAATGTTGATAACACACTGACATTAATAGTTGCTGCTAAGCAGTGTTGTACAGAGCCAAGGCCATTCTCAGCGATAGGCCCAAGGAGCTGGGAGGTAACAGAATTAGGACAGCTGACTTAAACTGGCTAAAGGGATATTCCATACCACATGACATCAAGCGGAAGGAATTTTAAAGGGGGTGGGAATTCTTCTGGCTCTCGTCTGCTGCTCAGGGGGCTAGCTGGGCTTCAGTTGGGATATAGTGAGCAATTGCTTGTGCATCACCTGTTATATACATTCATACATATACATATATATATTTGTCAAAATTATTATCCTTTTCTTCTTCTCTATCTTAGTAAATAGTTTTATCTTAACCCATGAGTTCTGCTTTGTTTTTTTTTATTCTCTCCCCCACCAAACTGGGAATGGGTAAGTGAATGAATGACTGTGTGGTGCTCAGCTACATGCCGGGTTAAACCACAACAACACCAACTGTCTGATTTAACTTGACATAAGGTTGAAGCCTCCAAAAGAGGAATCTGCTCAACGATGGCATCATGCTCTCATTTTGAATCTGTCAGCGTTCCAGCTGTTACGTGACAAGAACTTCTGATCAGTGATTGGGAATGCAAAACAAAGCAGTGACTAGCCCTCCAATCCAGCAAGCCAGTACAACACCAAGTGGCTTATTCATTTTCATAGTGACCTTGTATCAGTCATATCCCCTACCTTGGGTGCCAGAAAACTAGCCAACAAAATCTCGGTGCCCACAGCCCCCTCCAGAGTCAGTGCTGTAGACAGATATCTCTAGCACCTTCGGCAGCAAGGATGACAGGCGGATGAGGTGAGGTGTCCTCTGAGGTCCTCTTCCCTTCCAGCAGCCACAGAGGGAACCCCTGGTGATGAACATGCACTCAGAGATCCAAACCCCCAAAGTCTGTGTCCAGCCATGAGAAATCCCAGTCATGGACTGCAGGGTGTTGTGTTGCTACCAGATCAAGCTACCAACAAGTGAGAGAACCTGCAACAAGCAGCTACATCTGATGACCATTTTACTGTGGAAACATTTGGCATTAAATTTAGATTTTGTTTTTCAATTCTTAATCGTTTCCCAGTGGCATTTTTAACATTACTTGCAGTTATGAACTTTGGTTTATGTTGGTAACCTAGTAATGCTGGAAATGTATACTTAATAATAAAGAATATGTTTTAGACTAGAAGAACGTGCAAGTTTCTCTGAAAATAGGAAGAATAGAGCAACTCATCTTTTCTACACTTCTGAAAAGTAAAACAGAGAATGTCTCAGCTTGAAGTTTTGGCCAAGAGGGTTGGGTTTATGCTGTAACCTCATTATCAGAACTGAGGTAAGAGAGAGGTTGCAAGTTGACAGATTATCTCCTGTTCTTTGCTGGGATAAATTAAATGTTTGCTTTCAGAAGTGACAGAATAGTAAGAACAAACCTCAGCAGAATTCAGCGGTTTGGTCAAATATTTCAGACCTGGGATACTTTTCGGGTCCTGCACGACCTGGGTATAAAAAGAAGAACAATGACATAGGATTACTCTTTTATTTTCCCTTCTTCTTTCCTTCGTTGAAGGTTTGATTAACAACGGAAGGCTTTTTTTTTGCCGTTGGAATATTTTACTTCATTTTCCACTGGCAGAAGATGGGTTTTGTGAAGAAATGAATGTTTTTGCTGCTTTTCTACATAAGCATTAATTTTCTCCTGGAAATTAAAAAACTGTAAACCCTTCAAAAATGGAAAAAAAAACCAATCTGTTTTCAACAGTGGTTCCCAGAAAACGGCGGATCTTTATTTTTTAATAAAAAGAAATTACTTTCATACGAAAGTTCTGCAGTTCGAACTGGCTTCAAATTCAGTCCTACAAACACCTGAGATGCTTCAAACTGCTGTTACAGTTAGAAAGTAAAACGAACATATGAAGTTTTTGAAGTCAGTGCTCAGCTCTCTAGCTGTAATTTTGCACATAAGGATTCCTTAAAGTCTTTGCTAAGCCTATGAGCAGTGCGAGTTGGAATATTTCAGATTTCTTAAATGAATTAATCACCTCTTTTGTCATTTAAAATATTGTGCATGATTTTACATATCGGGCTTCAGACCAAATAAAGAGCAAAATAAACAGAAAACTTCAGAGAAGAGAGTTATGCAGAGTAAGATACAATACGTATTTTACTTCATATTAAGTCTCTAAAATTGTTTTAAATGTTGTAGGAAATGCGAAATTCGTTATCTCCTGATTTTCTAGATCGAATTACTATCATAATTCACAGCTACTGATTTAGATTTCGTTATACGTATTGTGACAGTATATTGTGAGTCAAAATCTTAATGCATGTTTTGACATTTGGCGCATCTGTCTGTGTGCGACTCATATTTTGTGATTTTTTTTCCTGTAAATATTAGAATTTCTACAATAAAATCTCTTTCATTTAAATACTGCCAACAAGAAATGTGGATTTTACTCCACCCCCAGGTACTTCTCTGTGCTTCTTTATGTGACTTATGCCTGCAGGATTTTACATGCCTTGGTAAATAAATCCAGTGTGAGTAATTCATTATTCAGCTCCTATATCTTCTGTTGGAAAAAAAGCACCAGACGTAATCATATCTAAAAAATATATTTCCCACAAAAAATGAAAAGCCCCCTACTGATGAGATTCATTGAAAGCGATATTTCACAAAGAAAGCAGATACGTAGTGGGAACTGGAGAAATCTGGAGACATTAAGGGGCTGTTGGATGAAAGCTGGAGGAATGGCGTCAAGGCAACAATCTCCAACTTTAGGTCACAGATCTCCTGAGGATGGCTTCCAAGGGAAATGCAGTGGAGGGAAGCACTTTTATTATCATTAGGTTTAAGTTCACCAGAGGGAGGATGCTACCTCAAATGGAAAAATGCTTTAGAAAATCATTTTGTTACCCACTGTGCTGTTGCTTCCCTTGCTGTTGTTTTCTGGTGTTACTGTTGGGGAACCAAGTTTGCAGCTGTACCGTGGCACAGCAGCTGGGATTCACACCTTAAACAACGTTCTTTTTTTCAAAGTCTTCACAATCTCCTAGTCCAGCTCCCAGCTGACATTGCTCTGAGAGCCCTCTGGGCATAATCTGTTGGCACTGACAAGCTGCTCAGGGACGTGCTGGGTAAAAAGAACAAAAGGGAACCACTTCAAAAGCTGAATTTTAGAAGTTAAAAAAAATATATTACACAGAGCAAGAAGGGTAAAAAAGCCAAGAACAACAAGAGAAGAGAGAAAGCTGAAAAAAGAGGTACTAAGGTAGAAGGAGAGAGATTTTCAGTGTGAATGTGATACCATACAAACCAACTTACTTCCACCAGCCTAGCTGATGTAGATATCCTCCTCTCCCAAAACCATGCCCAGGTTTCCATGTGGTTTAGTTTTTCCTTTTACAAGTTTAGGACAACTTTTTAATAAGGCTGTGATGACATTACAAGAGAAAGCAAGTCGCAGATGTCTGAATAATCCTCTATGCACAAGAGCAAGCAAAGAGTTTGGAACAGATATCTACCTATGTGGGGAAGCTGAGATGTCTCTGTTACTGCCGAGCATGTCTGTAAATTAAGCAATAATACCTCCGTACAGAAATATCCTAATGAGAGTTTGATGGCATCAGGATGACATTTTATAATGAGGTTAGAGACTGAATGAGACCACCTAACTGGTTGATGGGAACAATGTGGATGTGCCTGAACACTTCCTCATAATCAATAACTGCTTCCCTCAAATAGCAATCTATCCATCAGACTACAAGAGCATGACTAGTAAAGGCTATCTATACAAAGATTTACCTAGCCATGAAGTGATTACTGATTTTTAGTTGCACAGCTGGAGATACTGAACAGCATCCGGAGATGTTCAGGGTGTGCTGAACGTTATTCCAAGTTACCTAACTGATGGATATAGTGGTTCACTACTGCTATGAAATCTTTAACTCTTGTTTATTTTCTGTGTGCAGAGGGAAAAGATCAGTTTTAATACCTTGGTGATTTCAAACTGGACTCTCTGTGCACTGTCTCTGGAGAGACTGAGCGTGCTAAGCGTGGCCGAAGTAAGAATTGTTTGGCAGACAACTGCTGGCTGTCACCAAACTGAAATACAGAACCAGACCAGTAGCCCAGGGAGACCCACCACGTGAGCCAGTCTGTGTCCTTTCCTGAAGATGAGAGGACATTGTCAGTATGTTTTATAGAAATTCACATTTGAGACTTATTCATGAGATGTTACTCATATTGTGCAAAGAGATGCAAATGCCCAGAGGAAATGTAATTGGGTTTGGGGTTTCTATTTCTTTTTTTTTTTTTGCTTGTTTTTTCTTTTTCACCTCGGTTTGACTATGATTTCTGCTTTTCTTTATATCTTAAAACTTTTATGAAGTTCTTTTACAGCATACAGTGAATAAATTGTCTGGACATATGGTCCTGCTGGTGAGAGACACAAAGATGATTAAGAACCTGGAGCATCTTTCATCCAAGGGCAGACTGAGAGAGCTGAGACTGTTCAGCTTGGAGAAGAGTAGGCTCAAGGGGGATCTTGTCAATGTATAGAGATATCTGAAAGGAGACTGTAAAGAGAATGAAGAGAGGGAATGGGCACAATATGCAACACAGGAGTTTGTCTCTGAGCACCAAGCAGCACTTCTGTGCTGTGTGGGGGACAGAACACCGGCACAAGCTGTCCGGAGAGGTTTTGGAGTCTCCTCCCTGGAGATATTTCAAAGTTGCCTGGACATGGGCCTGGGCACCCTGCTCTGGTGGCCCTGCTGGGAAGGAGTGGGAGCAGACAGACCCAGAGAGCCCTGCCAATCATAGCCATTCTGTGATTCTTTGATATATTCAACAAAGGTAGTTGAGGAGCATTTAGGCAGGCACCATGTGGTGAGTGTGCCATGGAAACACTGTAGTCATAGTTAGGGATGGGAAAGGTACCAGACTGACATCCCCTGTTAGGCATCAAATGTGTGAAACCTTTCTTAGACTATCCTGGTTTCAAGGTGGATTTCTTTTCTTTCTTTCTTTCTTTCTTTTTTTTTTTTTTTTTTTTTTTTCAGACCATAGCAGTGTGCATACAGTATTTAAGCAGGAGCTGCTCATACCATCTGTTCATGCTATTCTGTTGTTTCCTTGCCTCTAGTGACTGTTGAAGATGGTGGCAGTGAATCACTGGGTGCCCATGTGCTGAGTTTGCATGGGTAATCTAGGCCCTCATGTCTGAAAAGTTGGCTCATAAGTGTTTAGTAATTGTAAAAAATCTGTACCAGCTCCAAAGTCTCTTGTTACTTCAGATGGTAATAGAAGATGAAAAGGAGAAGTGCTCAAGTGCTGGTGGGTATTTTGTGCCTATCTACATGCCTGTATTCATTACAACCCTGTTCTGAAAACTGCAGAATCTTCTCTGGATGCTAGGAGATGCTTCAGTCCAAACTTCTGCCTATGATGGAGATATTTCTTTCTTTCTTTCTTTCTTTCTTTCTTTCTTTCTTTCTTTCTTTCTTTCTTTCTTTCTTTCTTTCTTTCTTT
>JANHGO010008233.1:0-45057 GCA_024606505.1 Aquila spilogaster
TCTTTTCTTTTCTTTTCTTTTCTTTTCTTTTCTTTTCTTTTCTTTTCTTTTCTTTTCTTTTCTTTTCTTTTCTTTCTCTTCTCTTTTCTTTTCTTTTCTTTCTCTTCTCTTTTCTTTTCACAGACTTATTTAGCCCTATCTATCTTAAGCACACACCAATGCTGAGGGTAAATGTGAATGCTGTTGGGTCCTTGCTCCATGTGGGAGAGGCTTCATGGGAAGAAAGAGAAATAAAAATCTGGTTAAAGCAGGGGGGCAGAGACAAGGCTGAACTAGCACATCCTTGCACAAACTGTCTTAAAAAGGGGACATTCAAGGAACTTCAAGTCCATTTTGAGTAATTTTGAAGTGGAATGAGCTCCAGAAACTCATCTGCTTCCCCCAGTAGCCCCATACAGGGGGCTGAGCCCCCTGTGACAGTCCCCACTGAGAGCTGGCAATCTGCACAGGGCCAACATGCAGTAGCAGCGTAGGGCCAAGGGCACAGGGACTCCCAGAGCCAGACCAGACCACAGGACATATGCCTGCCACAGAGATCACTGCCTCAAGGGCACCATTTACTGCCCTTTTTTTTCAGCAGAACGATTCTTCCTTTCCTGAGGAGCAACAGTTCTTGCTGTGTGAAAAAGATGTAATTGTTACCAGGAATTTTTTACTTCAAAAATTTATTGTTGTATTTCCAAGCTCAATTTTCCTTCCTTCTTTCTTCAGGTATATCTCTTATTTTCTGCCCTTTATTTCCCCAGTGCTTATTTCTCCCATTGAGAGAGTTAAACAAAAGGGGGGACATGGAAAGAAAAAGAAAATCATCATCATGAATAGGACTTCTGGAAAAAGTTTTGCAGAATTCATTCTTTTTTTCATTCTGCCTGGGGATTTCTGTGGGATCTAAGCAGCCATTTTAGCTGTCTCACAGCATCCGGAGTCCTGTGAGCACAATATATATACTACATGCAAAGCACTGGCTTGTTTTAGATTAGCAAGGAGGAGAAATTATTCATTGCTACCAATACCTGTCAAGGCTCACTTTAGCTAGAAAAACTCATTAACTGGTCTAATAAATTCTTGTAACTATAGTACGGCAGAATGTCTTCATCTTATTGTGTTAATTCACTGGGGGAAATTCTGCAGGGCTTTTACAGGGGTTCAGAACCATTCTCACAATGAAGGCGAACAGGAAAACTTATCCTGTGCCATTAATGTAAATTTTCAGTATAATGCTTGATAACATCCATGGTTTATACTGCAGGTCTCCATCTCTCCTGTACCTTACATGACTGTTCTTGGGTTGAGAGTCTGTATTTGTAAGGAAAAAGGCAAAAAATGATTGGCATTTTTTTTACCTAAAGGAATCTATGGCTCCATTTCAGGCAAGCAGAGACATTTTCAAAGTTTGAAGCACAGTAGGTGAGGCTTTCTCTGCAATCATTTGCTGTTTTCATGTCCTGTGAATAGCATGTTGGGTTTTCAGCTTCATGCAGACCATTCTGGCAAGGCCAATACTCAGGGAGAAGACTGAGGGAAAAACAAAGCAGCACATTTGCACGTCTTATGCAATATGCACAGGTTTAACTTCACAGAGGTTTCCTTGAAAAGTCACTATGAAATATGAAACTTAGCCTGGGTATAAGCAGTGTACTGCTTCAGAGACAGCAGCTTCTTGGAGTTCTGGGTGTGCTGACAGCTCCTGAAACCAGTGTAGAAGGTGACTGGGCACTGCAGGGCTCGGTCAAAAGTATGCTGGAGAGAGGCAGACTTAGCCCCTGACATCAGTAAAGCAGGCTTCCTAACAGGGGAAACACAGCCAGGCGTTTTGTGTGGTTTCCCACAGTTTTAAGCTGTCTCCCACCCAATACTGTCCGCATAATTTCCAGCTGTAGTTGTAGCATCACTTGGATATACAAAGTTTTCTCCGGCCTCTAACTTGTGCTCTATTCTACCTGAATTCATTGCCACGTGTTATGCAAGTGCTTCTCTACATCATTACAGGCTCTGATTTGACCTCTTTTCACAAAAAGATTTATCCAATATGTCATCAGTGTTTGGAAAGGCATCTCTTGTTAAATGCTTCTCACATTTTGGGTCATCCTTATTTTTAAAGAAGCCATAACATTGGCTTCTGTTGGTCCTCCTCTCCTAGCATCCTACTTAAATAAAGGAAATGCCCTCTTTAAGAAAACCCGGCTCACGCCCTTTACTGGCAGCCCCTCTGACATCTACAAGCACACAAATATAAACCACATTAGGACTGAGCTCTCTGTGATTAAATAACACAATTGATTTTGAATTGCACAAGTGATCTTGTGAAACAGAAATGACCCTGAGCCACGACATCTGTAACGAGGTTAGCAATCAGAAACTCTCTGCCTCATCCAAATGTGGGCTGTGAGTTTACATAAAGGTCAGTGCAACAGATCCATTTTGCAATGGATGTGTTCTATAAATGTCACTGATGTATACTAGCCCCGTTGCAGGAGGCATCTCCCATCCGGATTCCACAGTGACTGCAAAAAGGCCACAGCTGTGATGGCTGCAGCCTCCAAACCAGAGCTGTCAGCCTTGCTGTCCTCAAAGCATCCATCCCCCTAATACCCAGTTGCCCACATTTCAGAAGGAGTGACTTTTAGGTACATGTATATCAGCAGCTATGTGCAGGTCTGATCCAGCCACCTGAGAAGAGCCCAGAAATGCACTTTGACCCATGCACAGGTTCTCATCTTGGAGGCTGGACTCAACAGGGCAGTGCTGCAGCCCAGGTCTCCAGACGCAGGGAATTCACCTGCCTCAAGTTGTCTCATTAGTTCATATGTTTAGTTGGTGTCTGGCTTTTCACCTTGCTGCCTGGGAATCACATTAGGTCCCCACATTTTTCATCCTGAGGTACTCCAGACGGAGCTGAACTTCTTAAAGCATGACTCGGCTGCCTTTGAAAATCAGCTGCACTGCTGAAACAAACCCAGATAGGAAAGTGATGCTGAAGTTTTACTGGTACTCCTCTGCAATAGATGCTACTTTTCACAGCTAGGCTTGAGGGAAAAAGGGTCTTTCTCTCCAGCTATCTCACATTTGCACCAATGCTTGTCTTGTTTAATTGGGACATTCATTCAGAGACATGAGTGGCACACAAGTTCTGCAGGAGTGTAGAACCTGAGCACAGCATATTATGTATCCAGGTCCTCTTTAAAACCCTGAACAAATGTCATATGAAAAACAAGCTGGTGTTCTTGATCCAAAAGCTAGTGAAGCAGCTGATACAAGACCTGTCATCGTACTTTGCACTATAGCCAAATCAGCATGAAAACTGAGTTACCTATCATTTCCATCCACAAAGCTCACTTTTAGGCAAGAATTTCAGTGCACAGACAGAAGCAGATGTGGAAATTCGTCATGTCCCTGTGCTGTCATTCCTAGAGACAAGCAGAAGGCGTGAGCTTTCAGACCTCTTGACCTGGCACTGTCTCCAGGCTCCAGAACAGCTCTTGAAGCTGTGCTGTCCTCATAAGCAAATTCCTGTCTCATCAGAACTAGCCTGCTGCTGACAGACAGGTTAAATACGTGAGAGATGATAAGCAAAAGACAGCTACAGAAAACTAGAGCAAGTTCAAAGTTACTCTGGTACAAAGAGAATTTGCCACAGGACTTAGAAGCACAGGAGAGTTCTGATGGCAGCTTGAAGGATCATTTCCTGATTGCTTGTATCTCCCCTGCTGAGGGCTGATGGATAAAGAAATCCTGAGTGCAGATGTTGACAAGTTCATACATCAGTCAGGATCTGAGCAGTTGTTTGTTTTAATTTTGTTGTACGTTTTTTGGGTTTTTTTTTTTGTTTTGTTTTGTTTGGTTTGTTTTTTTTTTGGAAAAATGAGATGAAAGAATGGGAAAGTGACTTTATAATACCCGATCTCACTTTCAGTTATTTCTGAAGATCACTTGATGACTGAGAAATAGCCTGAGATGTGATTGCTTATCCCATGGCTTACTCCATTCATAGTCTTTTGAGACAGGGAACTTTCTGTTTTCTTTCTAAAGAAAAAACACAGTGTTTGTCTCCATTTGTGTTGCTGCCAAGTTCACAGAGGAATAGCTGCTCAGCCACCTTGCCCCCAAAACATGCCAGCTTGAGTAGCTGTCATTTCAAGCTGTTTCCATTTGGATGCAGCGAACTGTGAGTGTCTGATGGCAGCTTAGGCATGTTGCGCCTTCACAACCACCATACTTGCTGTCACCAGGGCTAGTCCTCAGCGACAGCTGATTCATCAGGTGGAACCCAAAACGCTATACACCACCATGTACTCCTGAATTACACCCACCTAAGAAACCCAGGAGTCAGATCCCATGGCTGCAACTTGTGGATGAAACCCTTGGCAGCACTCACAAAAGGCGATGAGGACAAACGTGGCCAAAGATGGGATTGTGTTCCCTCTTTTCTGAAAGAGCAGAATCTGAAGCATCTCCAGAGTTGGGCAAAGCTCCAGCAGCTGCCGCAGACCTGGGGACCTCCTGACTTGTGCTGGATTAGTTAAGTGTGGTATACTGCAGCCAGGCTTAACCTGCTCTTCACACATCCCCGTCCTTGGGAAAGAGTGGGAAAAGCCTCTGCCATCCAGGAGCTGGCACATGCAGGGCTTGGAGTATCAGTGTGAGAGAACTTCAGCTGGAATTTGGGAGAGTGCAGATTGATCAATGTATTAATATATTAGTATGTAGAGTGAGATAAAATCTTGCAGAAAGGCCTTGTTTTCCACATACCCAGTGAAGACCTAAAGCTATTGCTGTAGCAGAGCAGATATATAGCTGACATCAGGAGATCTTGAATAGCAGCAGCAGAATGAAAAAACTTTTAAAAGATCAAATCTGCCATCCTTTTTCCACTCCAAAGATAAAGAAAACTGCTGTTCAGAAAGTTCTGTACTTTTTTTTTGTCCACAAATCATTCTGCTGACAGTGCAAGACATCAGGGAAGAGGTCTGTCAGACTTTTTTAGTTAGGAGGTAGCACACTGATGGAGTCAGGCATTCCCCTTAACTGGCCAGGTCCATTACGGAGAGCCTGCAAAAGCTTCTTTTCCCATGCAGGGATCAACTGAGAATGGGCATCTTTCAATCCAGATGCTCTTCCCTACTTTTGGACACTGCTATGCCCGTTTATCCTTCATCTGGTGCTTCTTTGTGGGCTTTTTCTCTAGTTGTTGAAGTTTTCATAGTCTTTCTTAAAGACAAACCAACATCTCTCAATACTCAGAAGAACCTTCCTGTATACCTCTGCTTCACACATCTTTGCTTCAAATGATGCTGTGACTGGCTAGGGATCTGCTACTGTGCTAGGGATTCATCACACAAAATAATCTTGGCTCTTTTGCGACAGTACCTGAAACAGCATCCATTACATACCTCTCCCACTCTTTCCATGTGATTTAGCCCAAACAACAATGCATTATTTTGTTTTAATTGGATGTCAGCTCTGTCGGTGTGCTCAGTCATTATGCCCCAGGACTGCAATTCAGTTAGAATTAAGTAGGTAGCCTAAGAATATTAATGAGCACATACATTTTCCAAACCCTCGTTTTCAGCTACAGAGATACGCCTGACCATTTCCAAATACCGGAGGTGGAAAATGTGAAACAACTTCACCTCCTTCATATATCCTTTCATTTCCCACTGGAAGCATCAGTATTGCTAGTAAATTTTATGTGTGTAGCAATATGAGGACAATCCGACCCACAGTTGAGATACGGCATTTAGGTGTCACCATACAATCTGTAAGAGTCATGCTGAAATGCATTTAGTCAGGAATATTTTTAGCCATTTGGGGTCATTTCATACTCTCTGAATTCTTGTAATTAAACACTGTAAACACCCATCAGACAGAGTCTTAGTGAGTATTAATCCAGATACCTATACCTGGCACTTTCATCATAAGAAATCAATGAGTTGATCTCACTAACACCATCAACTTTCTGTCTATTTTTTAACTTTAATTGAATAATAGAAAATATATATTTCTTTGGCACAGGTGTTTGAAAAAAAATCTTAATTTGTTGTGCCTCTGTGCTCAAGTGTCCAGTCCAAAGTACAAGTGCTTTCAAATGGCTCATCCATTGCTAAAGTAGTCTCAGGATGGGCCCTAAAATGGAAATACCCAAGTTCACAAAGGTCGTTAAGAAATGCAGATCCTTAACATGATGTGGTGCTTGCACTATTGTGAAGGCCATACAGTTTCCTTCACACTTAGCTCTATTAGACACAGGTGTCGTGCGAATACACTCCTAGAGCTGTATTCAGGTCACATACTTTGGTATCCAAAATAGACACAGGCACCTGTAGGTGAGAGAGCTGAATGAATAACATAGCCCACTGCCCATCTGAGAAGCACCTGGGCTCTTTAAATATGCCAAAGAGAACATGCTTGCATTCAGATCAGCTGCTACGAGTGACCCACCTTGACACTGTGATTATTTTTCATCAGCTGCTGAGGGGCCTGGTAGTTCATGAGCTGAATTACCCACATCTCTCATACACAGACAACTAAACCACGATAGTTACAGTAGGTTGAAGTCATACTTCAAGCTTCAAAATACTTGATCCTGTGTGAGGGTTTTAATGATTTTAATGTCTCTCATTCATATGTGGCACTTCAGAGAGGCAGGGGGAATGGTAATGCTCTGAACATATGAGTTTGTGTCTCTTGTCAAACCAGTGAGCCTAAAAAGGATTCTTCTACATGTAGAAGTAACTAGCACAGTGTCCAGCCTACCTGATAAACAGTCTTCAATAATTTGTCTCTTTATCATGGCAAAGAGATTTTTATTTTCATACCTTCTTTGCATTCAGATTTGCGTGACTTCAGAAAAGGAACACGATGGCTTCATCAAAGTATACAGCGGGAAGAAGAAAGGCTTTGTCCCCATAGACGTCTTAGAAAACATCTGATTCCAACAGCCCGCTTGCTGCAGTAGGAGCCCTTTGTTGGCAATGCCTGTCTGCCTCATCTCACACTGTGTCAACCCAGATGGGCTGTCTTGCAGATGTTCAGGGAAACAGCGAGAAAACTGCAACTACAAGAAGAAAAAGACATTTAGACTGCCACAGCAACACTAAGAAATAAGAAAAGTGGAATGACTGAAAGAAAATATAGTCAGAAACCACTAGGGAAATGAGAGGCCCTTGGAAACTAATAGGAATAAGGTAAGAAAAAGAAGACTGGGCTGATTTCTGGTGCAAGATGGCTATTGCAGCCCTGATGGAAACAGACAGCTGTTCTGAAGGACTAAACTCAAGTCTTGTTCTTGCGTCTTAGAAAACTGTTGGACTGCTTTCTTTTTGGACGTGTGTGTTTGGGGGGGAAGGGACAAACACCAGTCAAACTGTCCTCATACTACAGTCCAGTGCTTGTAGTAAAGTGTGGCTGTGGTTCTACAATTCTGTCCCCTTATCAGCTGACCAGTTTAAGCATTTATTCCTGATGTTAGTCTCATATCAAAGCCGTTTGGAGTCACCATGTGAACGTCAGTTCGAGAAGTGCACTGTGCCCTGGAGGTCGGCAGCTTTCTCTTTCTGTGCAATCTTACCTTATGAAAGAGTAGCGACCTTGTGTGTCCTTTGTTTTCTCTGTATACGAACAAAAGCTCTCAGCGTGTGCCAGGTGTGATGGCTGCTCTCATGGCTCACAAAAATGGCCTGCCCTCTGATTCAGGAGCCTTCTTGGAAGTGTCCCTCTGTGTTTCCTGCGCCCTTATCTGGTGAGGCAGAAAATGGGAGGAATGCTGGGAGACAGCCACAGGCTTGAAATGTTTTGTATTTTTCTGTGTTTATTGCACTTAAAAGATTTTATATATTATTCCTATTTATAAAAAAATAAGACAGTTAAGTAACCCCCGCAAGAGTGAAAACACTAGGAAAGGACAGACTGCGCATAGAAGTGAAGACTGTACTGAAATCCAGAACTCATGACAGTAACGCACTGAGTGTCTTAGCATTGTGTTCACCCACCGAAGTCATCGTCTTCATTTGCTAGAATAGTTTTGCAGATTCATGAGTAAATACATTCACGTGAATTCCTCCTTGGCATAAACAACTGTGAGCCTCCCGTAAGCCCTCTCAGTCCCAGGTCCAGTTTGTCCATGTAAGCCTCCATCTTCAAATATGTTTAGGGTATACGGTCTGGAGAGCAGTCTGTGGGACCTGTGGATTTTGACCAACTTACACAGGCCAGTCAGTGCCAATCCTGTTGTAGAGCAGGGGCCTTATGATGTTTCAAGACAGCGAACCTAATTTCCAAGTATTTAATTGGATGTAATTGCACCAAATACACTTAAACAGCTTAGCATGTATTATGACATGGAGATTAAGTCCTGTCCCAAAGCTCCCTGGTGAATCCATGCCTTATTTGACCAGCCTGAGACTGAGTGCCAGTCTTTAATGCTACTGCAATTAGCCGCAAATGGATGTCCTAAATGCCAACACTGCAAGAAGGAACCCAGATGCTGCCACGTTAGTACAGGCCTTTGCAAAGTTGACACTATTTCTAAAAAGATGCTGTCCATTCTGCTTCCTTATATTGAGGCAGTTTGAATCCATGTTGCACAGCCCAGGTCTCATAGTTGGGATGCCCAACAGCTGACCTTATGCAAAGCCTTATGAAATGCTACACATGACCAGAAGCTCACAGAGCAGATCAGGCTGCAGCCTCTCAGAGATGTGTTTTGCAGCTCTTACGTATCACTTAATTGCTGAGGAGGAAGTTGCAGGGGTGTCAACTGCTGAAACTTTGTCCTTCGTAATGTAAATGGTCTACACCAATAATTCATGTCCTTCTGGCTGATCAAAAGTATCTGATTTCATATCTCCCTCTATGGGAATATCAGCAATTTATAAATGGCTTTTCTGCAGAGCAAACAATGAACATTTGCTCAGCTCATTCTCCTAAGTAACCAGTAAACTTAGTGGGAAGACAGAGGATTCTGACAAGCCTTAAAGATCAAGACGAAAAGCAGTAAAGTCATGATAATCCACTCCGCTTTATATGATTTTTATATATATATATATATATATTCACCAGTTCAAAGAAAAAACTCGGATGTTTGTTAGAATTGAAATATTTGCTATTTTTGATCAGACCTGTCAAGTGGGCACAGGAAATCTACATTAATCTATACATACGTGCTATTGTTTACATGATTGCATCATACTGTGATTCCCTATTTGAGTCTTCTATGATTTTAATTTATCCCTTCGATGTGCATCATACTATTCAAAGAATGATATGAATATTACCTACAACTCACAATGGCCTTTAATCAATGTCAGTTTGATTCCTTTTGATACTGAGCAATAAATAATAAAGTGATTGAGTAAAACAAAACAAACCCTATGTGGACTGCATTACATCTGAGCAACCATTGCTTCTGAACCAAAGCTTTCATGGTTATCTTTTCTTTGTGTATTTTGTTTTGTGTTTTTACTGGGTTTTTGCTGCTGTTTGATATGGAGATGTAATTTTTGCCTAATTTAGCAAGCAGCACATACATGAGTCTTACTTTAAGCATGTGATTCATTGGCTATTTGCACGCTTAAAACTGAAGCACTTTGCTGAATTGAGGACATTTTCCTCAAATTAATTTTGGATGCCTTACTCTGAATCCAGATGAGTATCCCATTCTTTTTTTTTCCTACCATATGCAGTTTGCAGTAGATACTGAATTAGCAAGCAGTTAAAAGAAGCTGGAGTGGAATTTATCTGACGTTTCCTCAGAAAATTTGAACTTTAGGAGATTAATACTGTTCACACTTAATTTAATATTCTGCTTAATAAAGAATGTGCAATGGTTGGAAGGAGAATAGAAGTGTATGTTTCTTGGCTTCTTTGCATCAGCCACTATCATTTTCAGTCAGCCACCTCTGAGAGCATTTACTACAGTCATCAGCAACAGACATCACTGAGCACTGCCATTTCAAATCTTGAAATGCCATATTTAGCAAACCATTTCTAAAGTGGTTCTTCTGTAATGTATATAGCACGCATAGACTCAGAGTGAAGTTTTGCAGTGCAGCCATCCTAATCATTTGTTTCTGGCAGATCAGACTATATTTTAAGCCATTCAGCATCTCATCACAGCACAAAACTGGCTGCAGAATATTTTCTTAAGTGCTAGGGAGATTGACCAACGTGAGCTGAGCGTGAACTGCCTGAGTCATGATTTACTCCCTTCCATAAATAACACAGTATCTATCTCAGCGTATCATCATCCTGCTCTAACACCTGACCACTTTGGCTTGGTGACTTACTTCAACCACAGACGCTGCAGTGCATGGTCAGCTGTGGACTCAGTGCACCAAGGGGACTAAGACACTTACTCCTACAAACACTGTGTGTCTTTAGCACAGGCCTTGTCTTTGGAATTACTGAGATTCAGTTGACTAAATATAGCACCGAGTGCCATTACAGACTGAGGAGACTGCACAAGAGTAGCGGGCAGTGACACTGGAGATTTGGAAGAGCCATGACCTTCTGAAGAAACCGCTGGGGACCATGTAAGTTGTCTAAAATGGCATTGGGCAGAAATGCCTGAAAAATGAACCCGACTTGTTTTTTCTAAATGCATGCAGACAAGTCTGATTTATTGAGCACTCAAATTACATTTCTTTCCCTAAAGGACACTGAATAAATGCAGCTATCCATATCAATCTTGTCTCATTTAAGTCCACCATGAAAAGAATCTTCGAATGCCACAGGGAGTGGAGTTCATCTATTATCTTGGAAAAGGCTGGTCACTGTTATCATTCTTGCAAAACTCTATGATGTAATTTATCTCATCTAACTGAAAATGTCTACAGCTAAGCTAGTAAGTCAATTGGCTTTCCTCCTTCCCCAGAAAAGAGAGTTATGGGCACTTCAGTATCATGGTTCATGTGACCTACTGAAGCCTTCTGCTTTTGCTTGGGCTATATTGTGCCTCTCAAGTATCTGTTTCTATCCATCAACAGTCACAGGAGCCTTGGACAATTGGATGCAGACCTCTGTAGAGCAAAGTTTTATATCAGGACAGAAGAATTCCTAGCCCTGATTTCTGGATGTGTAGGTATAATACATATATGTGAGTATTGTGTGTTTGTTTGGTGCTTTTTATTATACTTCAGAAGTTACTAGTCATTATTATTATTATTAGAAATGAAAAAAGAGCTGCATTTTTGTCCCTATTTCCTTTTTACAGAATTTCCTTTACTAGCTGGTGGGCAAGAGTGGCCTTCTCAATAGAACATGTTGCATTTAACTTTAATACAATATTGAACTGATCCTGAGAACATTTTAATTTAAAACACTGAACATGGAAAATATTAGCCTGGCCCTAAGTCTGCCTCCAAGTACATTACCTGTCCCCAAGTCCTGAAAGCAGCAGTAGCACACACTGACTGCAGTCCCATTTTCTATTAATATTTCACAGTGTTTCTGCTGGACAACATTTGGCGACACTGAGAAGCACCAGTGTGAATAGCATTATCTTGGGCAATCAGACAAGGATGGATGCTGCCGTGTTCACTCACTCCCAACAAAAAGCAAAATGCAAGTCTTTATTTTCTGTTCACTGGTGGCACATTAATCAAACAGTTTGCGCAGCAGTGCAAATAAGCAGAGAAGAAAGTGAGTGAGTACAAGGCAGGTCCGGTTATGTTTAAAATACAAGGAGGGATGAATGTGAATGACGTTCCCATGCATATTCCTTCTGTACTTCACTGCAGCTATGGTCAGAACAATACAAGTGTTTCATTTCTTATTTCAGACATTTCAGAAAAATGTAGCCCCAAATTGTCATCCAGACTGTGCGCACTACAGTTTGCAAAGCAGGGTGAATACACTTTCCCCCGTGGGATTACATGTCATCACAATGCTGAGTTTTCCATAGCAAAAAAAATAAAAATAAAAATCTGAATCTAAGAGGTATATGAGTTATTTTTAAAACAATTCTTTATATAGAAAATTGTGATGTGCCTGGGGAATGAGCACTTGGCAGGCTCAGCACAAAGAGGCCCAGAAAAACTACATCAGGGCTGTGTCAGGTCCCGATGTATGCCCTCTTCTTGAGTAGTTCTAGGAACTCTATTCAGCATTTATGCAAATTAACATCACTCGTTCTATCAAATAAGATGACATTCGTTGAATATTTCATATATCTACAAACAGACATCACATAAACAGAAAGGTAGGTTGATATGCATTATCCCTCTCTATATATTCATTACATTCAGTAACAGTACTCGGTAACATCAAGCCAAAGGCAAGAGGACATTCCCTTAAAAATCTGTCACAATTGATTTTTTTCCTTATCTTAACATTCTCAGCA
This sequence comes from Aquila spilogaster, assembly GCA_024606505.1. NCBI lineage: Eukaryota > Metazoa > Chordata > Aves > Accipitriformes > Accipitridae > Aquila > Aquila spilogaster. Next base: position 12,338 of record JANHGO010008233.1, read on the forward strand.
CCTGGTTAGGATGGTCGTCAGTGCCCTACAAGTATTGAGACAGAGAGCTGTATGGGCAGAGAAGTGTAGCCCTGACAAGTATTAGCTGTGTTAGACAAAGCATATTGCATATAAACCCAGAGTTACCAGTGGGTGATCTTCGAATGTGCAATGCACTGAGGACAGTCAAGACACTCGCTGCTCCAAACTGTGTGTTAACCATCCAGCAAAGGTAGGGCTGCATGCCACATACAAGTGGACAGCCTGGAAACAGTGTCAGAACACGTAAATCACACCTCTTTGACCCAGGTGCCTCGAAATAATGAGGTATGGAAAATAAAGGATTACTTCTCCTTGAAGGCATGAAGGAGAGGAAGCCGGGAGGAAGAGACAGGGTGCATTCCCAGGGGCTTCAAATTAACAACACACAACACACACACACAAAAAAAAAGAAGCACCAGTCAGTGACACGGACACACTATGAAGAGAGAACATAAATTTACCTTTGTCAGAATGAAGTAAATAATCATCCAAGTAATTACTATGCTACCAGTGGTTTTCCAGCTGGTAGGGTCAGAGGTTGACTACAGGAAACTACAAGACTGTGAGAGTTATTTCAACTTTGCATCACAAACGGGGAAAACTGAGATGCAGCTGAGGGTGGAATCTGACTTAAAGGGCACAGCTCAGTAGCAGCACTGAAGCAACTCCTTCAACACACCCTGGGTTTCTGCAGCCCTGTCCTGGGTGGGGGTCTGGGCAAGATGGCAGCAGTCCTCACCTCATGCCCTGGTCCCAGAGCACAAAGCAGATCTTGACCCTTCCCAGTCTGCCCAGCCCTGGCCGGCAGAACCTCTGTCCACCATTTTCCTTTCAGAGGTCATGGTGTTGGTCAGCCACTGCATGCCCTTGTGTATGGAAGAAGAAGAATGCCAAAATTACCCCTAGCAAACAGAAGACAAACAAAGTAGATAGTGTGGCTCTGCTCCCCAAAACCTCAGGCTCAGTCTTTCCTGTACGTGTTGCAAAGTGGGCCGCAGAAAATGGCCACTCCTGGCACCTCCCTGCAGCACCTTTCTCACCAGCACACTGGCTATCTCACACTCTTCCACTGGGAAAAGCCTTTCAGGGCCATCTACCCACTTGCTCTCTCTCCAAATTCAAGCAGCCTTCCCACAGAGGCACCCTCTGTACATGGGTTGGGAGCTCTCATTGAAGGTGCCTATGGAGAGGGACCACTCCCGTATGATCGAGGATGGAAGGGGAAAACCAGATGCTACTTATTTTACCCTTTGGGAGAAGTCTGGTTCCCTAAGGCCCGAGTGTTACTTGGGTCACTCTAAATACAGGAAACAAAAATAAACTTAAGTGACCAGCTTGTTCATGTTGTTTATTACTCTGTCAACATATTTCACTCCAAAAATGCAATGTGAATGCAAATTGCCTTTGCTCTCTCTTGCACTCGCTCCACATCCTAGTCAGCCACTTCCCTGTGTCTTGCAAAGGTCTCCGCTCCCCGACCTTTCTCCTGCTGCCAAAGGCAATACTTCTTGCAGAGACAACTCAAATTGCAGTGAGACATTCCTTTCTGCAGGATGTTGGGTTTGGCTTATCTATGTTGAGAGTGCTCACCAGAAGTTCTCCTGCCACACAGTTCACGCCATGGACACCAGTGTCCAAGCAGAAGTAAGGGAGAGAGAGCAATGACCTTCATTAGTGCTTTTGTTGTCTGGAATACTGGAGTGCAAAGAATCTCACCCCCAGCTGAGCAGAGCCCAGCCCCACTGACGTGTCTGTAGGCAGCCAGGTCTGAAGATGGACAGCACAGCAATTTTTTGCAATTCATTCCTGTTTTGTGGGATCCTTTCTGAACTGGAGGATCATGATTGATGTTTTTCTTTTCCTTTTCCCTTTTCTCTTTCTTTCTTTTTCCTAAACCATAAACAATAATGCAAACCTTAACCAGAAGTCACTAGACCTCAAATGGAAAGGAAAATGATTTAACTGGTGGGGCTGAGTGTGATCACACACAGCAGATTTGCTTCCCACTCCTCCATGCTTGCATCCAGGCCTGAAGTACATTGTCCTGCATGAGTAGGCAGACGGGATGCTAAGCTGGCAGCACCAGAAGCACATCTCACTGAATGCTATCTGCACTGGGAAGAAGCAAGCCCAGACTGTTACGGTCGAAGGAGAAGGTTAACCCATAAAAATAGCACCTGGGACACCATGGCTTCAGCTTCTTGATTAACCATGGACAAGGGACTTCACCCAGTAGTACTGGAGCTATCAGGGATTTAATGCTGTGGAACAGCCTAGAAAAGCAGACGGGAGCACATATATTTCTTCAGTATTTATCTAGTTTGCAGCATTTTACTGCATTATTCTACGTTTAAATAGCCCATTATAAAATTATTCCCTGGCTCCTACCCGTCATCTTACACAGCAGCTCTTGGACTGCTTTAGACTGACTTCCTCTCGAGATGTGTATGGTCCCGTGGTCTCTATAGGCTACTGTCATACGGACCATTAATGCAAAAGGCAGGCAAACCTGCTTCTCTGACATCCTGAAAAAAACTCCCAGGAAAGGAGAAGCAGTTTAATTCCCGTACTACGCAGTAAATGACATCTTCCACAGCCTTTCTTAGAAGAGCCAAAGGTCTCACGTTCCCAAAACAGAAGACAGATTTCTTCATGAAGACTACCAAAACCATCTCTATGCTCCCTTTTTTCCCAGGTCACAATGCTCTAGATTTGCTTCTCCAAAGTCCCAGGGGCCTTTATTTTGGCTTGCATGACACTAGTAAAGATTGCAAAAATACAGTTTGCTTCTCTTTATAATGTCCCCTCAACCCCCCCCCCCGCCCCCCTTAAAAAAAAAAGAAAACACATGAACTCAGAATAACACATCAGCTGGATATGATCAGATGCTGGGGCAGTCAGGTGGTCCTTCCTCTGACAGCACTGTGCTTACCCCTGGTCTTTTGTTACACAAAAATTGCTAATTGAGAAGGAAAGTCCACAATGTCTCAAGTTTCAGGAGCTCTTCAAGGAGCCTCAGTGCTCCAGTTATCCCTCTCATAGATTTAGCACATCTGTCACATTTAATGCCAGCAATTAATGAAACAATCTGCAGCAGGCCAGAGGCATCAGAGCAGCATCCTGCTTTCAGTGCAACCTCTGCAGCAAGCTCCTCTGCCTACCAGCTCTGGACAGGGATGGCAATCTTTGCTTTCACTCCCACAGACTGGTTCTCTGTCTGGATGAAGACAGCTTTCCATGATCCAAACTCCTTTTAAGCAGCACCACCGTGGTTCTGGTTTCAGTCCAGGAGGCAGAGGGAGCAGCACCTCCCATGCTCTTGTAGCCTTCGAGCCTCTCTGTGAAAGGCAAAGGCTCAGCATCTGCTTAATGGAAACCCAAACACAGACTAGATAAGTGCCTCCCCCACTGTCTTGGGAGCAAGGGGAGGAAAAGCTGTCAGTGCTAATGAGGCTCAGAGCAGGTGATGCAATTATCATCTGAGAACATGAGTAGGATGAGACAGATGTTGCTTTCAGGGTTCATTGCCTTATTAGAGACACCTGCTAACCAGTTTGTATGATACCCCCCCAGCCACACCAGATACAGCCTATCATAAAATGAGCTGGTATGACTCAAACCAAAACCCTCTGGGCAATATCAAAGCCATCCTCAGGTTCTGCCCTTACACAGTGGGAGTCCCAGCAGGAGTTGAAAATGAGACCATAAATCACTTTCAAATAAAACAGACATGCCACTTTTGCTTCATGAGACTGTTTCCGAGCTTGTACATCATCACAAGCCCCTTCTTCCCAAACCAGAGTCCTCCTCTCTCCAACCACATGGCTTTGCAACAACCCCAACACCTCCTCAGCCCATGCCCAACCCCTCTGGATGTGATGTTGGATCTCACGCCTTCTGCATGGCTGGGGCTGCATGAAGTCTCTAGTCAGGACATGAGGACAGCCTCTGATACCACTGGTAGATGCTTAAGCCAAAGACTCAACTTTGCGTGGAGCTGTGGGGGGCAATGACTCCAGGCTGATCTGCACACTAGGCATGTGCTAGCTAACCTCAGGCTTGAGGCTGCTGTAAGGGGTCCCAGCTGGCGTTTGCCTGATTGGATCCCAGAAGTGCTAGTGATCTGCAGTTGGAATGATACAGAGAGACCTGGGATGCAGAAAAACAGCCTGTGTGTGAAATCACAGCCAGGCACCTGTTGTAAAGCCTTACATGACAGATCATCACTCAACAAGTTTAGGGACCTGACTTTGGACTACGGAGGATGAAGGGAATCAGGTAGACCTTGTGGAGCAAGTCCAAGTGCAATACCATAATAACAACTGGACTTCATTTGTGCTTGGATCCACTTTCGTTCACACTACTGGGAGCTGAGAACAAATGAGCAATGTGAATAAAAAAACATTAAAGTGATTTATGGCTGCAAAGCACTTTGAGAATCTTGTACCCAAGGTAGTGCTGGAGCCCAAAGCATGATCTCAACACAGATGTCTGGCAGCAACAAGAAGCACTTTGTAGATCACCACAGACCAAATTACTTTAACTCCAAGGTCATAGGCACAGGCATAAAATCACATCCGTGAGGTGCTTTGTTCCTGCTCTTGGGCTGCGTTGTGGGGAGCAGCTAAGATCCTCCTCAAAGGAGGCAAAGGAAGCTCACAGTATCCACACACACGAAAGAAATCTCTTTTTACCACCAGCTCAGCTTGGCAAGAGAAAATGACTCTTCTTATCAGTTGTGTTCATTCATTTAAATATTCCTTGGGTAATTAACACTGAGCAACAGCAGAGCCAGTGTTCCCTGAAGAGTGAAACATTTATTACCCTTCTTGGCTTCCTTCTTGAAAGACTGAGATGAAAGGAAGGTTAGAAGGAGTCTTTTCTGGGTTGTCTTATTTCTCTTTTGTCTTTCACATTGGTTCCAGGAATGGAAAGTCATTAATCACCTATTGAGACAGCAGATAAGAGTTGCCTTGGGGTTAGCAGGGATTGGGAAAGATCATTTAAGCATGGCAATTAATTGAAATGAGTAAGATGAGGACAGACTCTTTATGCAGAACTAAGTAGCAGGTGATAGGTAGCAGATTTGGATTGGTATTATGAAAAATTGAGTGAGGAATCCTGGCTGACAAAAAGGGAAAGTAAAAACTGAGTTATGAAAAGAAAAAAACAATAAAGGAATGGAGAAAAATGCTTATGGTGATCATCCCAGTTTATTTATAGCTTTAAATTATTCGAGTGGAAACCTCTGGCTCCGCCTTTCCTCCTAACTGTGTTAGCCATGTCGGCACTGCACAGACAAAGCAGTATCAGCCAAACATCAGCCACTTTGAGGCTCCAGAAGAAGGATGCTTCAGACAGTAATTGCATTATACATCTCTGTGACCAAGTTTTCTCTCTCCGCTAGAGTCTGGAGTCAGCACAGATATGTGCCCTGGACCGCTGCAGCTGCAGGATTGCATGAGCTGTCACTGTGTGTGCTGGTTTTGTGCATCCTCTCTCCCTACCACACAGCAACATTATGCCTGTAAATGTTTCTGCTTACCTCTTTTGATGTGAAAATCCACTGTTTGTGTAAACAAATGTGTTTTCAATCCATTTTTTGATGTCTCAGGGATGCCATCCTTTTGATGAGGTGTGCTTGCATTAAGGGCATACTGTGTATGACAGAGCACATCAGAGACTCCACTGCCTTAGCATTACATGTTTTTAGCAACCTGCTGCTCACATGCAATCCGCCCTGGTCTTCTGATACTCACTATCCCCTCCACCACACTCCTCACAAACCTGTATGTGAAGGAAGCCCCAGGAAGTTCCTGCTTTCACGCTGCTCTCTCAGGTAGGATGCAGGCTCTCATTGCAGATGTACAGAGGCAGGCAATGCCACCAGGACACCATCAGGTTCTGATGCTTTGCTGAAGGAGCTTTTCCCAAAAGCTGGGGAAATGGCCTGTTTTGAAGAGCCAACACAGAGCAATAAAATGATCAGGACAACTGGGGTAGAGCACTGGTGTTCTGTGGTGAGAAGCCTGAATTCACTGGAGTCTCTGGGAGGTACAATTTGTCTAACATGCAACTATTTACACACAGTTTCCTCATGGGCTATTTCTCCCTCTTTGTTAAGCTTGCTACATCCTCTGCTCAATAAATTTGTTATTGGATGCCCATGCGAACAGTTTCCCAGTGGCACATTCAGAGCTGGAGTTTCATCACGGTAAACAAAATCTCAAAGCAAATATTTCAGTGTTCACACATTGCAATCTCTGTAGGAGAGATGGCATTAGGAAAACTCCACCTCGTTCAGCAGCAATGGCAACAAGCGCTGCTTCTCAAATACCCAGACCTCGCAGCAACGCAGTAGGGCTGCAGCGTGTCAGGGTCTGTCGGCAGAGACTGCCAAGATTCACAATGGAGCCCATTTGGATTTTCAGCCAAGGTCCACCTGCAACAGACAGAAATCCCACCAGAGAGCAGGCAGGATCCCAGCTTGCCACCTGAGCAGCTGTCAATACAAGCTTTTGTCTCCGAGGAAAACTGAGGAAGGGAAGATTTGTCAGAAGGCAAAATTAATTAAATTTACTAATAATATCAGCTGGCTTCGAATTGTTACTCTGTGGGGGAAGGAAGGAAACAGGAGTGAATTTCATTTCAGAGACAACCATGCGTTCATAAGTCAAAATTGCTCTCCTGCTTGTCACAGAACAACTCGCAGTCTTCACAGAGGAGCATTGGTACCCAGCATTATTTTCAGCCTCTCTGTGCCCAGAATGCCTGACACCAAGCCACTGGAGGTCAGGGCCTTTTGGAAAATATACCTTGGAACAGACTCTTCCAAATAGTGGCCTCCAGATAAATGAGCAGCCTCTTAGCATCACTCCCCTTGCGCCTTCATCTAAAACAAACTGCTCTGAAAGGGCACCCTTTGCTTTGCAATAGATGGCTCCTCCTGGAGCTGGCAACTGCTCCCTGTGCCACATGTGTGGAGCATCCAGTTACGATTTTCTTCGTTCCTGCTGCATAAAAGGCCAGTTTTAATACATCTTTCATGCCTTCTAATCAAAGTTCAATATTTGGTACAATGATTTCCTTGCATAACTACCATGTTCAGCAGCTAGCCGGAGCACACGGAGCCAGCTTGATCTAAAGCATCAATCTTGCAGAAATTGGAGAAGTTCATAATAAGCTCTCAATCACATTTGCAGCGCAAGATTAACACCATTTCTGCATGGCTTGGCTCAGTCTGAGTCCTGAAGGACCAATAACACCCAGAGCAGCTGCGATTAAAGTTCACATACTGGGCTGTCATTTAGTGGACATTAAACTAATTACAGAGCTGCTGGCTTCAGAGAAAAAATGATTCTGCCATCATAAAAAATACCACTGCTGTTGCAGTGGCATCTGTTCAAAATAAATCTCAAAGAAACGAATGGTTCAGGTAGAGACTTCATTCAGACTGGAAACTTGCTCTGCTGCAGCAGGGCAGATTCAGCTTTGGAAAAACGCTTCCTCCAGATATGCTGGTGCACTCAACTCTCTTCCCATGCACTATTACTGCACAGTATATGGGGCATGACTCACGATACATCACAACACAACATGACAGCTAGGGAAAACTGAACTTCTGAAAACTGAGATTAAAGGGGGAAAGCCACAAGAATAAATAATACTGTAGAGAGATAGGGCCCGGGCATACAAATTAGATGTCTCAGAGCCAGTTTTGGCCTGTCATGTAGCCCTCGGTAATGGGTTGTGGATGCACTTTATCTTCCTAACATCCTATGGCAAGTGTGAGATGATAATTAAAGAAAAGTGAAGCATGAGGCTGTCTGCTACCAAGTCAAGGTGTGCTGGTAGCTGAGGGTCAGAGACTTGTGTATTCCCCAGCACAGCCTTGCTGTCGGTCCCTGGTAAGCTGGAATAATAAAAATGGTAGGCAACGGTACCTCAGTGGTGTAACTAAGCACAGAGCACTCATGGGCAGCTACCAAAGGAAAACTCAAGGGTGAAATGCTGGAAATGCACCACATGGCTCTAGAGCATTTAACACAACAGCTGACCCAGGAGTTACAGCTGAATTGGAAGTCATGCTGTAGGAGAGAGAGAAACCCTGCCTGCAGCTAGGACGAGCTTCCACCTCTCCTCCAAACTCCCCATCACACCAGAGCCTTTTCCCCAGCATGTCTCCCCCAACTCTTCTCAAGGGCTGCCAGTTATCCTCCTGCACATCCCTATTCCTTGCAGCCCAAACCAGTCGCTGTCTGGCACCGCAAAGTCCCTGCAGCCCCATGCAGCCTCACCCTCAGCTCAACTCCAGGAAGGGCAGTGGGGACAAAAGCTGCAGCCTGGCTTTACCCTAGCTGTCATGCAGTAGAGACATTTGTGGTACAAGTGTAAGCACTGCATTCCTACTGATTTATTATTACTATTTACTTTCAAGTCTGACTTGTGAGAAGTTTTCTTGTAGTTTATGATATGAATGTCATATTTAGTAAGCGGTGTCTTTGATACTGCTGGATGATTCTAGGTGCTGCTTACAACTAATAAATACATTTCTGATAAACCAAAACGAAGTTAAGGAAAAGACTGATCCTTTCAGTATGTATGTCTGTTTGAACAAACGCACAAGCAGAGCAGATCACACTTCACAACCTTTGCTGCTTCCTTGGAGAGCCCAAGGGATTTCAAGTCTGGCAGCTGGGAGGAAAACAAGGAAGAGATTGGGAAGATATCAGTGAGCGAAGAGAAAGTCCTCTAAAATGTCTTGCTGCTGCCCTGGATCTGTAGATAAATACACATACATACATTAATTATCGTTTTGCTGTTCTTTTTCAAATTGACTCAGTAGTAAGATGCAGCGGCTGACATTATAAAAGGGTGGATGGTTTCAAATTAAATTAAAAGAAGACAATAGCTTCATAATGGCTTTCCCAGAACATGGGCGCCCTTCCAGCAAAAGATAATCTGATGTTATTATAAGTTCTATTAAGCTTCCATACCCAAATTGCCACAGCACTGCAAGCATAGATTCATGCAACTCATGTATTATTTGTCGTCCATAGGCATACTAGCCTTGCACAGGGCATGCCATATGCCCTTCTGTTCTGTATCACTTTCAGTAGTCAGAAGCAAGTCACTGAAACACTTGTTAGCAATGCTGGGATGTAGGTGCACAGGGAAGTCATCTGGTATTGGCACACCTACACATCCTCCCACCCGACAGACTGTTAAATCAATACCACCAAAAAGACTGTCTCTTTCACTGTGTAAAAAGCACTTTATCAGCACCCATGAAACAACTGGGCACCAGCAGTAGCCACCGTCTTTCCTGAAGATGGGAATCCCAGAGGAATCCCAGAGGAGTAAATTAAATGTGTAGACTCCATCCTTGCTTTAAATGATGGCCTTCATCTCTAGTGAATCGATCCCCTGTGGCATTGGAGGGTTTTGTGTGGGTAGAAAAGTCCAGCTTTCAGGATGGAAATCCCACAGATCCTAGTCTCACTTCCATGGAAGTCAGCTGAGGCCTCCCCATGAGAATGCTCTTCAGCCACCCACTGTCTGCATCCTAGAGTCGAGAAGAATTAAGGAGCAGGTTAAACAGGATGGCTTAAGAGTAAATTTAAATACATGATGGAGGATGGAGAGAAGGAAGCAACAGGAGGTGATGCATTTAGGAAAAAAACATGACACTTTGAGATACACACACATACACAAAAACATAATTACTTACAATTAGGTGAACATTTTAAGTTGAATGCTTACATATGCTCTCCTTAAGGCAAAAGTGATCCAGTGAAGTGCATGTATACCTGTCTCAGGAGATCCTACAGCCAGAGTGAGAGTGACACTGTATTAACCATCAGAGCCGCTGAGTTTCAGCTCAGTACTAGACAAACACACCTCATTTGTTTGGAAAGATGTGGCAAAAGGTACTTTACTCACATGAAAGTTGCAATGTTCTTCCAACCACCACCAGCAAAAAGTCTGTTGGACAGCAAATCTGATTTCACTCCTGGAAGGGAATACAAGTTTGATTCAAAATCTTTGTTGTACAGTTGTTTGCTCCCCAAAGTATTCAGCTTGGTGCTACTCACCCAGAAATAGCACTGCACAAGCACCCACAGGTGCAAGCTCTATGACAGACTGATGAACAGAGACAATTTTCGCTAAGACAGGGAAAACACAAACGTACAGATGAGGACAGCTGCATCCTGAAACACAGTGAAAAGGTTTTAAGGTTTCCACACAGCACAAAAGAAAACTCAGTGGGATGCTGCAGGGATTTAAATAAAGATATCGGGATATCTAGTGTTATTACTTTCAGAGAGCAAGCCCAAGGCCAGTGACAGGTTCATTATTTCAAGACAGGCATAATAAAGCACCAAGGACTCAAAGATGAATGAAAAAATTTAGACCAGAAATAAAAGCCCCGTTTTGAGAAGTAAGGGTAGCTGGCCAGTTGGATGAGATGCTAGAAGAATGGCAGAATTCCCATCCCGGAAGACGACAACTGAGAAAATAATCTCCCAGCACCAAAACTTCAGCCTCAAGACAGAAGTAACGCCAAAAAATAAGGGGAAAAAAAGGGATATGTGGGAGATTGTATAACGATTGCTTTCAAAGCTGAACTTGAACCCTCTGAACTGTTGTTGAAAATCACCATTAACCTGAACTACAAAGTGGAAGTGAATCACTCAAAGTCTTTGAGAGATCTTTCATTGGAAGAGTCCTTGCTCTAAGTTACTGAGCGCACTTCAGAGAAACAAAAAGGAGCAGTTGTGTTATCCAGAAACAAGGAGTGCAAATGCTTTTAAGCCTTAAAATGGCACATACTTTTTCAAAAAGTGTTGCCCAAGCGTTTGCAGCATTAGTCAGAGTTTCCAGTTGTCTAATCACAGATAATTTCAACCTCAAAAACTGTTACTAATCAGCCAGTCACTGTGAAGCAGAGGGAAGGAAAGGAAGATCTCAGTGCCACACCAGTGTCAATACAGAGCAGCCCTAACAAAGCCAGAAGAGCCACTGTAGTGCAAAATACGTGGGAAGGCATGTTATGACTCTGGGGATTGTACCCATGCCGATACAACCAGCACAAAGGCAAAGAGCAGTGAGAAACATCCCTGTCTGGGCAGACGGACACCTCCTCAGCCAACTCTGCAGTAGGGAAAGGGCTTACACAAACCCAGCTCTTATAGATGGTGGGTAACACCAAACATCTGAAAAAGAGGCATGGAAGTAAAGTACCAGAAACCAATCCAGTAGGCACTTGTACCCTGAGGAACTGGTTTTATTCAGAAAAGACAGTGAGCTTAAGTAGGTTCCCTCTATGGCCAGCCCTGTGACCACCCCTGGAGGTGTAATTTCAGAGTCCCAGGTGCTGACATGGGCAGATGTGAACCTATAGCAGCACAAGGGACAAGGGGAACAGAAGTCCCCATGAGTCAGGTGCATGCATGTGTTTCTGTCACTGCTACTACGTGTGTCCTGAATAACCCAAACATGGGTGAGATTTGGACTGTACATTGTATATGAATTCTGCAGTTACATTTTGCAACCCCAAATATCAGTGATCACGCAGAAAAGCTAATCTATGCTAAAAGAGCTACCACAGACTTAATCTTTTAGCTTAAGGAGACAAGAGTGAGGAAGTATTGTCCAGAGAGAAATTTGCCACTGAGGGGCAAGAGGGAAGTTGACGAAAAAGAAAAAATTACACCATGAAGTCCCATCTGTTTCTTTAAGTTGGTCAGACCCCGTATGTACTCATCAGCCACATGTATTTATATGTCCCTGGTGAGAGCAGAAGACACCCTGTTGTGTGTCTGCTGGAAATGACAGAGAACATTCCTAATGAGTGCTTTGGAAACAGATTTTCCCTTCTGCTACAGAACTACGTAATCTTTTAACATGATCCTGGGAATTATCTTTTTTCCAGTACCCCATTTAACTTTGTTGTTGATGTCATGGAAAAAAAGCAGTCAGATGTTTACCGGAGCATTCGATTTCTTATCAGCAGATCTGACTATGAATAATTATACCACATACTAATACCATAGTAAGCCAGTTAATGGGCTACAGATGCCTAACAAATAACAGGATGGGAGAATAAAGGGCAGATTGGCAGGAGGTTGTTTGCCTTTGCGAGGGTTGAATTATAGAACTGGCTAGGCTTCAAAACTATGAATCATTAAGAACATGCACACAGCAGTTTTACATCAGTGAGCTCTATTGACTGTAGAGGAGCTAATATTGATCTACGAAACATATGGGAGTGGGGAAGCAGGTCCCACATAGTTAAAAATGTATTTTAATGCCTGTCCCTTGAATTGTTTTGGTTCCCTGAAACACCCACACATTTCTGACATCATGACCAGACCTTTATCCAAAGCTTTTGAAATGATAGCTGTTTCCTTTCAGGTTCGCAGTGGAAGAAATCTTTGAAGCGTGACTAAAAAAGATGATTGTGAGTTGCCATACTTATCATTTCTCCTATCTGCCTTACTAAAATAGCTCAGTTTGCAATGCCTATACTGGTGTTCATATTCAGTATTAACTCACCTTTTCTTAGCTATGATTTATCTTCATTTATGCAAATGGGATGAAAATATAGCCTTGTTGGTCTGTGGACATAACCATTGTAAAGTACATTAGCAGCAAGAGGTCAGAAGAATGAGCATCACTGATCATGAAGATGTGCTGAACCTAGGGAAGGGAAGTCTATGATTGTTTTTCTACCCATAAATTAACTTCATGGCACTTAGAGACCCTGGACTAACATCAATCAAACCATGACCATATGGGTTTTCACAGGTGTATGCAATTATATATTTGCATATAAATAACACACAAACAATTTGCATGAAAACACTGAATTTGGGATCTTAACTGTACAATGATTTTTCTTAAGGTGCTCAATTAACAGTACTGTCCACATATATGGAGTTTTATAAAATATTTACATCTGTGATTGAATTTAACATTTACTTGACTTTGATCATTGGACCTCCTGACAGCACGATTTCCCATGCCTGGTCACCTGTTGCTAACATCCTTTCACTTTGTTCTTCCAGATATCGCAGTCACATACCTGTCATGGTGAGCCCAATCATGGGGCTGGAAATAATGGAAGATGAGCACAGCCCTCTTTTTTCAGTTCAACAAGCATATCCACAAACACTTCACAGTCCTGACAAACCCCAGTAATTATAATCAGACTTGCAGCCTGTTGAAATACAGAAAAGATCCTCTCTGCAGGGTAGGTTTACATGAAATACAAGACATTCTTCAATTCAGGAGCTGTTTTTCCATCTCTCCACTGTAAAGAGGCAGTGTGCGATAAGCATCTGTTTCAAAGCAAAGTCTGCTTGCAACATGACCTCCATACCTTGCGGGCTGTGCATCAGTAAACAAGCCAGGCATGATGGAGATCTATCATTTCAGGTTTGGCTACAGAAAAAAAAGAATATGGGTGATTTTATTTTCAACTCTTTATGAAGCTGATGAACAAGGTACACAGCTCTTTCGTTTCTCCCATTAATACAATTTGCCTCATGGAATATCCGAGCTGTGGCCCCATGTGACCCTTTTCCTTTGCATTTATGCAAGAGAAAGGAAGGGAAACCAAAGGAAATTAAAAGAGCAAGGAAGATAAAACATCATCTCAAATGACCAAGTCACTTAAAACATTCAAAGCCAACAACTCACCATGAAGTATCCAGCTCTCCAGATGCCCAGACCCTTGCAGGAAGCCAAACTCCATTTCTTACACTATTGTCTGCCTCTCGTTTGGAGAAAGTACACTCTCAGTGGTTTAAGGTGATGAAGGACACACAAATATTTGCTCTAAGATTGATTTTGACAAGCAAGATCTCAGGGAAGGACCAATTTAGCTGACGGGCTGCATGCTCTTTGCACAAACATTTGGCCATTTTGAATGTGATCACTTTAAGTCACTCGATCACAATCAAACTGTAGGTCAAACTGCATCCCTTAAAGTGTTTTGGGAAATAGATGAGATCACTGACCAAATAAATTACTGCAGAATACATTAGATATTTACAATGCATCTATGTGCTGTCAAGAAATGATTTTACTGTAAAGAGGAGAGTGTGATCTAATGCAAGAGGACTGGGTATGGAAAAAGATTTCATTTAATATCAAGTGTATTTAAAACAACTATTTTATTACAAACTTATAAATGAAATACAGTTTCTGTGACTGCAGTTGACCTCCACCTGCATAAATGAGAAGAAAATCTGGCTTACAGTGCAAGGGATAAAAAAAATAAATAGAAAACCTTATTTCCTTCCCATAAGCTGTAAGTACTTGAATCTTAAGGAAACTTGGCAGCTTCCAATGACTGAAGGTTATTTGTGGTACTTACACAACAATCACATTCACATCTTTCACTTTATGATATATTTTTCACCCCTCTTATTCAAAACCAATTTGATTAAAAGCAGTCTTTGGTCTAGTGGAAATTCTCTCACTTCTAATAATTCTTACTGTAATCTAATAACTGTTTTCCCTTTGAATTCCACATTCTCCAGCTCAGATGAAATTCTGGTAAAGCTTTCAGACTGACTCTTCGCAGGCACTGTGGTTATTGGATCTAAACCACTGCCCTGTGTTGTTCCTCACTTAATGGGTCTTGCAACTGCTGCACTTTGAGCAAACACTGGAAAAGTCAAGCAAGGCCAATAGGACAAGGAAACTTGTTCTGCCTGGGACTGAGTTATCTTCTGCCACAGCCACCTGGCTCACTGGAAGGGAAGAACTGACCTGTAGGAATGGAAGGCAGATGCCAGAAGAGAGTAGACCTTCCCTGTTCTGTAACACGAGGCAATGGAGTATTGAAATAATCACTTAAATAATCACTTAAATATGAATGGGCAGAACTCACTTTTAAAGGAGTACCAGATTTTTATCTGACAGGAAGAATCAAGTGCTTCAGTGATCATGAAGATGTGGAAAAAAAAACGAGGAAAGACCCTTACTCTGCTTTGTCTGAGCTCTGGACACCTCAATCAGGCTGCTGCATTTTAAGTCTCATATTGCTCACCGTCAGTCAATTTATTCAACGCTGTTTCAAGTAATACAGTCAAGGTAAATAATATATCCCCAATGCCCCTTTTCACACTGATCCTGCACTCTACTTAGAGCTTGGATTTCAAGGTTCCTCATTCATTCCCTAAACATAGAGCTGATTAACTTGGACAGATGACAGACCACAAGCCTAGCAAATTAACTGAGGCTCACATAACTTCACAGTCCGCGTTTCAATGAGACATTAAATTGAAAACTCTCTTCAGATTTGTAATTGTGGAGTCCACCACCACCTCCCAAAAGGATCTGGCCCAAGATGAGGACTACAGAATGGAGATTGCTATCAATATAATCAAATTTACAGGAGTAAAGGCTGTTATGTTAGCTTCTCAATGGGAGACTTTAGTTATCTGTAATATTTTTTTAATAGCAATAAATATGTGGAATTGGAATAAAGATCTGATGGTAGGAACTGAACTGAAAATAGAACCCTATATGTAAATATTCATGTGGCATTATCCATAATAGAAGCTGATACATTGCTGCTATTTGAATTAATGTCCAAAAAACCCTGAAGCTGATCCCCCAAGGAGAAAGAAGTTTCTTAAGACAAGCAAGGAAATTATGAGGAAATTCTGTCTCTCCGTGGCCTCATTTTCAGACTCAAACTGCTTCAAAATGTTAATAGGATAAGTTTTCATCGTTTTTTCCTTCCTCTACCATCTATTTTTCCTATTTTTACCTTGCTAGTTATCGTTGCCATAATATAGGCTCATTAAATTGTACATTGGGTCCAATTTGGAATGCCTAATAAGAAATCCTCGCTTGCTCATGCATCCTTGTTAAGCCCAATGGGACTATTTGTGTGTGGACTGTTTACATAATTAAGGCTTGTGCTTCAAGATGTGGGGCTAACTTAGTGACATGCTCTGTGTACTCAATAATTTCTATTAACATATTTATTAACCAAGTCAATACATCTAGATGTATAAGAATTGTTATTACTCCACTGTATTAGAATAAACAAAGGAGTAGGTGTCCTACTGTTATAATTACCACAAGGCAGGTTCTCAGGAAAAAAAAAAAGGAAAGATGGAAAGGAAGGAAGACACCAGATGAAAGAGACACCAAGAAGTGTCCAGGTAAGGGAATACCAAGAAAAACGTTACAGACAAGGGCAAGAGAGAAAGTATGATACACTACGGCTTTGTAAAGCCTTCAGTACTATATCACAAAATTATACTGTCAAAATTAATTTCAATTTCTTTGGATGTGAACACTGCCACCTGGACCAAATCTTGGTCAGCCAACAATGAACGCAGGGTAATGACAGAAAGCTGCAATACAAAGCCGAAAGATGAAGTGTATGGCCAGATTCTGCCTGAATACAAGGTTTTAGGAGCTTGGATATGGTGTCAAGATACCAAAGGAGTTTAGAAGACTGCTTGCAATCGGATAGTAATTACTGATGTAGAAGAAAGGGTAAAAAGGTCTAACACAGTTTAAATCTGACACTGAAGCCAACTCAGATACCTGTCTGCTGGTGGCAGACAGAGCAGTCCATTGTGACCACACATTAAAACCACATATGTACCTCAAGCACATGCAAGCAGACGCAGTTCTGGAGATCTAATTCTCCCACATTTGCTCTGTGGTAGCTCTAAGTTGGCAGAAACCTAAGAAACAGTAGCAGCTATTTCCTGTAAAAGTCACAGTTCCTGGACATAGTATGCAGCATTCACACACACCTGATGCAGGCTTAAGACCTGTTGCAGTATGCTTACCGGAGGGCATTTTATCTCTTCCAGTATGACAGCATAACCTCTTAATTAATTCCATAATTGGCCGGAAAAGTTAAGATTCACATTAATTAAATTATTTTAGTATATGCTTTAGTAAATTAACCGTCCAAAAAGGTGAAAATTTCTGATGTTGGGAGTGGCAATGAAGCAGGGCAACAGCCAGATTGTCTAATCAACTTTCCATAGTTGGAGAGGTGCCTGAGCTGGCTCCTTGTGAGCCAGTCCAGAAGCAGAAGCTGCACAGCCACACTCCAGTGGCACTAACTTGTATCCACCTCCCACCTCTGATTTCCAGTTCCATCTCACACCTTCCTCTCCTCTCTGTCACTCCTTGCTGACATCTCAGCCATGCCTTTCCTCTCCTATTAGCACAGATAGTCAGGATTGGGCCAGTGAGGGGAGGTTCATCCTCCTTGCCCCAGGACATGCTGTGGGGGCTCAATTCTGCTCCTATGAGTGCTCGGAAAAGTCCAGGGCACACTGGCTGGAAAAAAGCTATTTCTGTGCTCTCATGCCCTGTAAGGCAGCAAAGATTCAGCTGTGGCTGATGGCTGAGTGAGGAATACACTGCAAGAAGTACTCATGTCTGGCTCCTTCTATACCACCCTACCAGAGGGGAAAGGAAAAGACAGAGCAAGAAAGCAGGAATTAATTCCAGCTTGACTTCAGTGCACTTGTTAAGAGTGCTCTGTGCCTGCCAAATACAAGCACCATGGTAACAGCTACAAGCAAATTAATGAATTAGAAAACAGTGATCTTTGCAAATTGTAACTGTAGCCACAAAGCCCCATACAAGGCAGGATCATACAAACTCAGTGACAGGTGACGCAGGTCTAATACAACCGCACAGCTCCCTTGGCCAGCCAGAGAAGGCTGCCAAAACACAGACATGTTCAGGGGTCAGATCAAGGATGGGTTTCAGATAAAAGACTGGTGATTTGTCCAGTTTGAGTTCTGCTTTTGTTGTTGTTAGACTCTTGCCACGGGAGTCCCTTGGAGGAAGAATTCCATCTATTATTATTCTAACAGTAGGTGGATTCATAGTAAAAACCAGCGGGCTGTTCTCTTTCCCAAATCACGCTGCTTTTACAAGTGCCAGTTTCTTGCTTAAATAGCAACACAAACAAATTTCAGAAAGAGTCTGAATAATGTGAGCGTCAGCTTAGGAAAGCAAACACATATAGAAGTCTTGATATCTTAGGCATTCACAAAGTGCTTGCTATTCTTTTTGGGAGAGGATTGTTTTTTTTTTACTTCACAGCAAATGAAGTTGTTATTGGAGGATTCAACAAGAGATTTGAGATCACTTTTTCAGTTGCTTAAGGAATATCTCCTAAATGTGAAGGCAAAGGACAAGCAGAAGCCCTAAAGTATTCCAAAAATATGAGAAATAATCAACTTACAGA
Organism: Aquila spilogaster; assembly: GCA_024606505.1. Classification (NCBI taxonomy): domain Eukaryota; kingdom Metazoa; phylum Chordata; class Aves; order Accipitriformes; family Accipitridae; genus Aquila; species Aquila spilogaster. The sequence goes on from JANHGO010008233.1 coordinate 30,612, forward strand.
ACAGCAGAGCTGCTCCAAAAGAGGGAGAGATTGTTGATTAACAGCTAAGAGTTGTGATGAAGGATGAACAGCTGAGTTTTTTCTTCCTTGAACTGGAGCTGAGGATGACACATCAAGAGGAAATGCAAGACAGGCAGGCTGAGATTTCATTTGGACACAAGCAGATGGATCTGGAACAGAGAGATTGATCTGAGGCTTGTCCATATAAAGACAGTAATTAACTTTGTACTTACAGATGAGTCAGGTGCACAAGAAAAGAGAAGGAAGCCACAGGCAAACAGCTCTACAAGACCCACAATATGAGCTAATATTTTCCTTCCTTATTTTCATGTCCATGCAATAACGTGTGCTTTTTCATGTCACTTGCTTCAGCAATTTCTTATTTTAACAGAGAAATCAGATTTTCCACAGCCCTAAGCCTTCAGAGAAGCCTTGCAATACAAAAATATGGTACTGACAGTAGCACATATTTTCAGCGGAAAAAAGAAGATATATTTCAGTTTGGGGAATCTAAATGGCTACTGACATATATATAAACAACAATAAGCAGCAAGTTGTGTATTAAATACCACATGCAAGTGAGAAACATTTTATATTGCACTTTGAAAAGAGAAAAATGAAGTTTCACCACTACACCTTACTGACAGAGCTGGAGACTGAAGATTCTGGTCTTCCTTTTTGCTAACCGGATACACCAGTATGACTTGAAACTGGTCTCCAGCATCAGCCTATATTGCCAAGAGGCTGATTTTACTGGCAGTAAATCCTTTCTTTCAATACACAACACATACATGGGATGCAGACTGTCTTTGGTTCCCGCAGACACTCAGGAAATGCTATATTGATCACAAGGTGGGATCCACAGCTCTCCGTGGTCAGCTCATCCTCACAGAAACACAGCTGCTGACACCTACCAAAATGGAACTGATTTTAGTAGCTCAGTAGCCCCCAGCAAGTCAGTACTAACAAATACTCTCACTGCCATTACCCTTCTGCTCTCTCTCTTTGGTGCCTCTTCCGCCTGCAGTATCTTCAGGTAAAGGCAAGGTTGCTGTACAGTTTTTGTGCACTGAGTGCCATGAAAATATGCACAGCGCATGCACACTTGTTATCAAGGCTTTATCTCGACAGCACAGTGGCTAAGGGGACACTAAGCGGCACAAATTTCATGCTGTGGATACAAGTGTTGGTGCACAGATGCACCTCTACAGGCAGCTTGAAATAGATAAGCTGTTGCAAGTTAATTTTTCAAGGCAGGGTTGTATTTTCTGAATAAATGTCAGTTTTACCAGATCCAAATTAAGCACACGTTAATTTTGCTTTCCATTAAGGACATTTTGAAGTGATCTTTATTAGGATATGAAACATTATTAGAATTCTGTTAGCTAACATATCTACTTTCACTTCACTATGAGAATTTTCTTCAGCTTCCCCATCTCCTCTTTTCTGCTCTTCAGGTCCTTTAAAGATTGACATTTCAGTGCACCACAAGAACATCGGAGAGTAAGAGATTACAGCGTGCTGCAGGCAGAAGGTCCATACTACATAAAAAATGTATTCTCTTCATTATTACCTATTTGACAAAGATTTAAGAGGGTTTTTGCAGCTGGGGCCACACAGAAAAGATTACAGATCATTTCCAAAAGACAAATTGCAAAAAGCCTGGGTAATTTCCAGTGAGATGTACTCACCTACATTAAGGAGTTGATGAAAGCACACCTTTAGGGTGCAATACTCACGCTCCTCACATCATGGTTAGGAAACTGGAAATGGCAGCCAGTATAGTAGGGTTGGCTGAAAACTTTAGGAACTAAATATTATTACACTGGAAAACGGGATTTGGTTGAACTGGCCAACAGGGAAATATTCTGTGTTGGTTTGTTTCTCTGTTTGTTTTACTGCTGGCAAAAAAAAAAGAGGCATATGTTTTGCCTGCAGCTGTGTGAAGGAGGAATTGTGGCATCAGAGTCACTGCAAGGCTGCTTCAGGTACCAGGGTGGCATGCAGCCTACCCCTCTGCTCTTGTCCTCACTCTCCACCTTCATGCCCTGGTGCTGGGCTTGGATGCATGCAGTTTATGACAGTCATAATCCTGCACAGCACGAGAAAGGGCGCTTGGACAGAGAACAGGAGAGCTCAGGGAGGAGGGACATGGAGCTGCAGATCCCATGAGGGCAGTTCAGGCAGACGGAGAAACAAACGACAGCTCATAATGTGCAAAGCATTCACAGAGAAAGCCAGATTTACATTCTTATGTGTTGAACCAGATTATGGGAACCCACATTAATTTCTTATTTAATACAGGACTGCTCTGCAGTGCCAGTCGTTGTTAGCCTTACATACACTCTGATTCATTTATAAAATCCAAAGACAGTGGTGGTGATCTCTAATGACCTTGATGGTCATTAATGGTTTAAGAGATGCCAACCCACTATGTTGTGACTCGCCTCATGTTTTGCAGAAAAAGTAAAATTATCTGGGAGGTCCTGTGGGTTATATCTGGTGACTGGTCAGCTGGTGTAGGCAGCAAGGGGCTATCAATAAGCTTTTGCATTCAAGATGATCCCGGTGGTACAGACATCTCATTCTGTGGACTCCTTTGAACAGTAATTGTTTTTAGATAAAAGACACCAAACATAACCTGAAGGTTATTGAAAAAAAAAAAAAAAAAAGCCTTTACAGGTAGCTGCAAAAGGACTGCATTACTCTATTCCATGCTTGGTTTGCTTTTAGTGTTTGGCTTTGAACAGCACTGAAAATGGGTGCTTTCATCTTTGCCATTTCACAGTGTCAAAACAAACCAAAAGCAACTACTATAATCAATATTATAAATAAAGGCATAGGAAAAGAAGCATGTCATTAGGAAATTCCCTATGTTACCTCAACAGAGATGACTCCCCTCTAAAAGTAATTCCATTAGTAAGGTTTCCAGAGTACCATCCCTTAGAGATCCTCTGATGCCTGCATAGCATAAGCTTACTGCCTCTTCCCGGAGAATGCAGTACTCTCCCCCACTCAAACTTACGTTCCTAAGTCTCACAGGAACTTCAGTGTTTTAGACAGATACCTCTCGGTCAGATGTGACTGATGTCGGCAAGGAGCTCAGAAGTCTGTAGGTAGGGAGACACATGTACCTCAAGAGCATAACCACACAGCCTCATTTCAGGCTATACACCCAAGGAAGAAGGTGCAGATGCACCATTAGAAGAACCTACAAGTTATGTAACAAAGGGACAGAAAAAAAATGCTAAGAAGGCAGAATGAGTAATGATTCAATCATGTGCTTTGGCAAGTGCAAAGAAATCCACAAATCCTCCATGCTCTCAGAACTCCCAGTGCCTGCAGCAACAGCAACTTTGCCTCCTAGACCTAAATCAACCCAATGTTCATCTCACAGTGTAGAAACAACCAAGTAGATTCACCACTTGGTCCCCTATGTGCAATTCTCTCTATTGTGCTGGGTGGGCAGACACATTGAGAAAAGAGGTGGTGTAGACTTACAAGAGATGACCACTTCTCTCCCTCCTCCTTTGCAGCACGAGTGACCTTTCTCAATCTTAGCTAACAAACTGGAACAGGAACATCTGCTGGGGGACCGGTGGTGAGAGCACAAGTGGCACAGCACAGCTGCAAGGCCACCAAGCAGCAGGGAGGATCAATGTGAACAGTGAAATGGACTATCATAGGGCAACTGAGTAGCTGGCACTGCCACCTGCTCCAGGGGGCACAGGAGGCTCACACATATCTGCCATCTAGCACTCTGCATGGGTTTTGTTTGCCTGGAACCTCGTGCTGAATAATGTGTGAGAAGTCAGTGCTGATCATCTGCGGCTGCAGAAAGGACAGCATATGAAGAAAGGAATAGATAGATTAGCAGGGAAAGAACACCCCTAGTGCAAAGTACTCACTGAGTAACTTGGGTGTCCTCATGCTAAGACAAAGGATGCAGCTCAACTCCCTGCCAAGCCACAGGAAAGGCTGTCATGCTCTGATCACCTTCTGCCTTGCTTACCAAACTAGAGGTCTACCTCAAGGTCTACATCCTGGTACCCAGTATTTCCATTTTGCAGTTTCTAAAACCTCATCTATCTTAAAATCAAGTCAGCCAGAGATAAATGTATGCAGACGTTCTAAAAAATGGCGTCCTATAGCTCTATGACCTTAGGACCACCTAACACCTACAAGATCCACAAAGCAGGTTTCAATTTTTGTCATGTTGACTGGGTAGTTCTACCTAAAATTATAATCCTGCTCCGCCTTTTCTCCCTCCACAAAGAAGTGCAAGTAATATACACAAATGGAATGGTTGTTTTCCTGACAGGAAAGAGAGCACGTTTTCTGCAAGCCACCAAAACAACATCAAAAAAAAGCTGTCTAAAAAAAATATCCACCATTCTAAATTTAGCATGTGTCAGAGCATTGTTTATCAGCTGATGGATGGAATGCTGACAGTAAACCAAACCTCAGTGCCAATCTGAATACTATCTACTGAATAAACTACTGATGTCATCAGCATCAGTAGGCAACTACATTAATGACAATGCCTCGCCTTGATTAAAGCAAGGCAAAGCTTTAGCCAAGAAGGGGCAGGAAGGAAGATTACAGCCTAAATGTAGGAGCCCGTGATGCTATGAAGCAGTGTGGAGAGAACCTCCTAGCTTCCTCCTGGGTTTAGTAAATCAATGCTCTCAATTAAAACAAGAGAGCTAATCTTGACAGGACTGTTTCACCCAAGCACAGGACCACACCTATGTAGTTATATTTGCTCCAGTATTGAAGCAAATAATAAGTCTTGTATAGAAACAACCTCATCTTAAATAGGCTTGAGTATTCAATCATTGCAACAGAAGGAAATCAGAGTTTTTTCTGCATCTACGCTGATGTTTCTTTTGTCTTAATCCAGCATTTAATAACAAAAAGTAGAAAGGCATTAAGTTAGGTCCAGTAACCTATACTTAACCTAGTTATTCATCTTTCACCCTTCCTTTTCCACCATCTTTGCTGGATCTTTGGTTCTGTGGACACATCAATCTAATGCTTCCGCTGGCTAGCTCTAAAATGTTCCTCATTCAGAGTCCAGAACAGTCCCCTGAATTGGTCTTCCAAGGCTTTCAGAAGCTTTGGAAGAGAAAATATGTCTGATTTTGGGTCTCTGGTAGGAACATGAAGCAGAAATGCTATGTAAATTCATGCAGAAGGGCTGGAAGGATGGAGCAGCGGGTCAAACACTGTTGGTGGAACAACCATCAACTTGTCACATATATTTCTTACTGTTTTGATTTCTACAACATTCAAGTATTTTTTGCTATCACTATAAAACAAAAAGGAGTCTGATAGAACTTCAGGCTTATCAAGAAAATATGAATAAAATCAGCCAGTAATAAAGCGAGGCCTACTGACAGAGGGCAGAGTAGGAGTTTGAGTCGGTCAAGCAGTGAATTGGGATGGACTGGTGAGAAAGTATGCGCAGTTCACATTACCACTGATGGTGCCAAAAATTGTCAGAGTACGTGCTTGATCACAGATCAGTGTCCAGGGAATTCCTGAACCACTCTATTCACATAATAAAACAAGTGAAGAGCTGGAATAAGACAAGTCAAATACTAGCAAATTCACTCAGGAGAGGAATAAAGAATACAAACGTTATCACAGAGGGGGTGGCCATGGTCTGGGTGACAGAAAAGAGATTTAGTAAGGAAAGTAGAGAGTTTTAGAATCATGTCAGAGAGCGTGAATGTCATGTTCTGTTTGTTAGAAGCCTTTGAGTCTCATCAGGAAACAGTTCATTAGAAATTCCTCTGCAGTCAGTACAAAATGTCTGCTCCAAACGACTCACATATTCTTTAACCTTATTAACAAGTTCATATATAACCATATCATGCCTAGATTTGCAGTGGCAGGCATTATAATAGTTGTTTCAGTGCATGTATGAACTGCTATATGGCAGGTACTGTAATGTTAGTAATTAATCAGAGTGCTACTAGTGATACAATTCAGACAAGATGGTAGTTTGGTATTTGGTACTCTTAGAGAGCAATTTATCCTGCTTTTTTGACTGATATCTAGGACACAATCATGAAAATAATAGACCAGCTAAAAAAACAGCGGAAGTTAAATGGTGGTTATTTAAAACTTCCTTTTTCTTGGTACCAGTATCAGATTCTCCAGTCAGGCTAATTCTCCCACTGAAGTGTTTACCAGTGCAAATCAGACTTTTACCCCCTTGTATCCAGAGATGGATGTGGATAGGGACTGGTAGCCAGTTAACTGGTCTGCATTCCCAGACACGCAGGCGTCAGCTGCACATGCTTTCCACCAGGAAGGCTGCCTTGATGGCTGGTCCTTTCCTACCTTGTCCTTTCAGCCATGAAGGGGAATCCAGGTCTCATTTCCTAATCTCCTGGTACCTTCTTCAGCTTTGCTGCCAGACCCCTCTAACAAATCACTGGCGACTGATCACCAGGACTGCAAATGGCACAACTGCAAATGTGCATTTTTTATCTTCCTGTGCAGGGCAAAAGAACAGATCTCAATTTCTTAAGGATCCTTGGGCAACAAAAGTAGTATGAAACAAACTTCAGAGGACATTAAATTCTGCTTTATTGTGTTTTGGGTGTTTTTCAGTATAATGCACCACAATTACTTCCACATAGGCAGCTTCATGCATTAGAACATGGTCAGATCTTTCCTGTTCAAAGGGAAAAGTAGAATCAATAACTAGCCTTTAGGTAGAATGGACTACTATCCTTGTAAAGAGCAATTTTTCACTGCGTTCAGAACTCTATCTGCTGCAATTTCATAAAGATTAGCAAATACCTACGTTTTTCAAGGGAGGTTCATCTCATTTACCACTAGAAAATTAAATTCATACTTAATACTCTAATATACGGGTCATGGAGTCAAACATCCCTGTTGTTCCAGCAGGTCACCACCTAACAATCAAGAGACATAGCATCAAATTCAAGGCTAACATTTTTCACACATCATGGACACCCAGTGTTTAGTTTCTCCCTGTAGGCAAACCAGAAGACAATAGCATCATTACAACCTTATGACGTTCGTGTGCTACTCGTTTTCATGTCCCAGAGCTCAATGAGGTCCTCTAACAGGCTGGCACCTATGCAATGGGGCAACAGACATCCTTCATTTCAAATTATATCTAAAATACAACCACCATTTATTTTACCTTTATTCTCCATCACTATCCAATTAGATTAATACAGCAAGGGATGTATTAATCATCATCCCTGTAACCTCTATGGAGAGCACTGGGTAAGCTTTGCTCCTAAAAGCAGAAATCACCACACCCAACACTGGAAGATCCAGGAGACAGAATATAACTCCTGTGAGCAGCAGCTACATAACTACTATTTAGACCTAGACATGCAGAGGAAATTGGATACAGATAAAGCTCCAGGGGACATTAAATATGGATGGAGTATCTTGGAAGAAAAAAGATAAGGTGCTATGTCACAGTCTTAAGAGATGCACTAAGTTGAAAGATTCACTGCTACAAAAGAGAACGTAGTCCGGCACAGTCAGAGACCTGCTGTATTACCTTGTGAAACATAGCTTGACAGTCCTTTGACAGATTTCAGGCAGGACCTATTCATTCTGGAAGACTGAGATCGAAAAAAAGGAGAAAAAAAAAAAACCTGGAGAAATTGGAGAACTTTTTTAGTGCTTGCTATTTCAGAATAATGACAGTTAATTATAGCAACTGCTCTCGTTAGGGGTGACCTCTGCTCACAGTGACTGTTACCTTGCTACTGGAGCAATCGGGTGAAATAATGACTTAAATCACTCAGTGCTGTTCCTGCCTCTTCAAAGCAAAGCAGAATCTGGCCCTTGGTTGGCTGTGCAGCCATCCTGCCCACAAAAATTTCCACTAGAAAGCACTTACTCCTGTAATGGAAAACACTGCAGCAGTACATCTCTGCATGGGTGATACATGACCTATCTGAGCCTAGAAAGTTCCAAAAATGAAAAAGAGAATAAAAAAGAAGGAGAGAAGAAATAATCAACATACCTGTGGTTTTCCATTATGTTACTGTCAGGGATATAATTGTGATTGGGTTTCTGCTGAGGCGCTAATGCTTAAAGAAACATCTGTATTCTTGACTTGTTTTCATCTTTATGAATAAATTCATGTCACAGACAGCTTGATTAGCTAGCTGCTCACAGATATCAAAGGAGAAATGAAACTTTGAAGGGGGGGGGTGGCAAGATATCATTACAAAAAGTGAGAAAGAGATATTTCTCTTGCATCTTTTCTTAACAATCATGGGAATAAAATTAAAACATGTTACCTCCTTTCTGGATAGAGGAAGAAATACCTTTCAGCGAGCTAGGGACTTAGATCCCTTCTATCACGATGTTGTTTGGGCAGTCAAACACCTCATAAGAAAAAAATCCTTTCAAACTTGAAAATATCATTTTGTTTAGTAAAAGATTAAAAGAATATTTAGACAATCAGACATGTTTTTCTTGATTTTTGGTCTCCTCCCTTTATTTTTTTCTGAAAGAATCTCCATTGAGCTCCAGGCTTTGCCTTCTTTTTCTAAGTCAAATTAACTGAATCACATTGCAGACCAGTAGATCTTCTTGAATACAGCAAAAGAATTAAGATAAAGTTAAAGCTACGGTACAGCAAATTACTTTGCTAGCAGAGAGAAGAATTCAAAGACTGTACAAATGCAGACTTTTTTTTTTACGATTTGTGAAATCGCTAAGATGCTTTGTGCAATGTTCAATAACTGTATTCAGTGATAACATGAAAAAACGATTCACACATACACTTCAAAAGTAGTTTCAAAGACTGATGGATCACTTCTCAGTTACAAGAGTCTTTGTGCAAGCAGTGCAAAGGGTTAAAAACTCCACCAATTTAAAAAAAGGGAGACAAAGAGGCATTTGTTCTCATTGTGCTTCACAACAGAGCAACCCGTCTTTTCTTCTAGAAGGCCCGGGAATAATATGTTCAGAAATTATTAGCAATGCTATCACTCCAAAAGGTTAAGAGAAGGATTTACTTCTCTGTTAAGATTTATGGAACTGACAAGACAATATACAAATGTGGCTAGGAAATGCACAGACAGAAAAGCTTAGAAGGAAATCATTGTGTCAGGGCATCAAGCAGATAGATCCTTTCTGTAATGAAAGAAGTTTTCTAATTCATAAATCAAATTTGTCAGAAGTAAATAACAACAGAATCAAAGATGGAACCTTCTGTCTTTACCTTGCACTAAGCAACAGGGCTTTCTCCCTGGAGCATTACACAAGGAAGCACTATTTGTTGATCTACTCCAACAAGGCATGTCTGAGCGATGTTTTCCACCCTTCATGTGGCATATGTGCTGTGTACTATCAATACTGGCTGCTGATGCCAAGGTCTCAGCTGTCAGCTAAATGCTCTGCTGTGACTTGGGTTTTAAGCAGCAAATTGTCAATGTTCCTTCAAGAGATGGACAGTGCAGTAAAACCTGTCATTTCCTTTAATGGCCCAGAAGTCAGAGAGAAGCTTTGTCATGGCAGATGAAGCTGTCTGTTAATCCTCCCCCTGCTGCATTGAGAGCAATGGGATTGCCATGCTTACTCATCTAGCAGAGCTCCCCACATAAATTAGCACAAGCAATTTCCCAGAGTGTAATAAATAAACATCGACCTCTCACCAATGTTCGCTGGGGGGCATTGCTGATGAGATGCTTCCAAGGACACGCTAGTTTGATTCAGCAAATTTCAACCTTGGAACAGGGAAAGTACTTGACATGATGGAAGAACCTACCAGAAAAACTTCCAGCTCCGTCCAATATAACTGTGATTTGAATAGGGCTTCTTGTAAGCTATGGCATTGATAAAGATTAGGTCTTGGACTGATGCTAGTTCTTCTCCTATCATCAAAACAGAGCAGCTGGTAAATGACACTATGAAAAGATATAATCTCTCCTTACTTTTATGATATAAAATTCAGGCACCTATTTTAATGCAGAGGTTTGGACCTTCTCCATAGCTGGCAATGTCATCTTCTTACAGCAGTTCATCTCACCTATTTTAGATATTTACCCCCAGAGTACTCTTCAAAGGTGCCTCCCTTTTACCTTTAAGGAAGAAAAAAAGTTCATTCACAGTATTTGAGGTGATTTAACATAAAAAAATGCAACTCTGGACTTGAGAGACAGACACATTTTGTTTGCCTGATACTGCTCACACTCTAGCAGCTATCTTCAAACAAGAAGTGCAAACAACTATGCTGAAGCTATTAAAAGTGTAAGAACAGAGATACTGGGTCACACCAAAAGCCTAGCTAACATAAGATACTGAATCTAACAGTGTCCCCAGGAGATGGTCATGGAGACTTGTCAAAATACAGGACACAGTTTGGTATTTCTCCGATTTATCTAATCAGCATCTAGCACCTCAGTACAACTTTAACTCTCCAGATATCCTTTGAGTCACCAGAGTCAAATCAGTGAAGTTTTAATCAAAGCAGAATTTCTGTACATCTGATTCATCAACAGTATAATTTACTGACTGTGCAGACAGCCTACACCAGCTCTCAGAGTGGCTGAACATTCAGACAAGGTTAAATAGAACACAGGTATTTCTAAAGGTCTTTGCTTATGGAATAGGATTTTATCCATCGGCCCGTCCTGACACAAAGCAGAATTTAAACACACTACACATATTTAAGACTACAAGACAGTTTCACAGTCTTCGCACACTCAGCATAACCACCAGAGTGAAAATGGGAAATCAGCTGTGATAGAAAATGTTCAACAATACGATTCTGTGATAGAACTTGGTTTGGGGCAAATGTAGACTCAAAGATGAAGATGTTCACTTTGTATCAACATCTGAGATGGGTTCACCAATTAGAAGGAATTAATAAAAAAATGAGTCACTTAAAGTGAATCTCAGCTTCCAGTGGAAAAAATAATTGCACATCACGTGAGCCACAAGCAACAGGAGAGATACAGATCTGTGGCATGAACATCTCTTTCTCCTAAAACCTTCGCCTTGAGTGGATCTGCCGCTTCACCTGCCATTAAAACCATAACTGTGTAGATTTAGGCCTCCCATTCTTGTATTTCCAGTGTTAGGCAAGACCAAGAACACTAAGGTAATTTTTTCCATGGCTGAAGGAAAACTGCAAGCTGACTCCTGTTAGCTTCAAGGCAGGTCTATCTGAGGAGCCAGGCAACCTGAAAGAAAATGTACAAATGTAGAATTAGCTTGAGCTGAAGGTGAAAGGACATCCTGTCTTTGCTCAGGACGTGAACATGAAGAAAAATGGCACATGATTTGTTGGGTCCTTGGGCCAGGAATGTGCCAGGAGCTGAACAAGAGCTACCAAGGACTGGCACTTTTACAGACAAGAGCCAGTTGACAGAAGAGACCAGCCCCTCCCAGAGGCAAAGGTGTCCTTGGCCTACACAGAGGAAACATCTGCAATCAGGGCACCGTCTGTGTGCTGATTTAGCTTGCTTCCTCCAGTAGCAGTGACCCAGTTCACAGCCCCAGGATGGTGCTCTCACAGATGATTTAGCAAGTTGTTGGCAGAATATCAGCGGGCGTACCTTACACTTGTCAGTGCGGGACCAACAAGAGCCATTACAGGAAACCATGTCTGTCATTCTGCAAGGCACAGAGCTGCTTTCAGTGTCTGCAGCGAGCAATTGGGAGAAGTACAGCTTTTATTCTTTTTCGACTTGTTCCTCGGGAACATTCAGTAAATATGTATTTAACAGAGTCTATGAAAACTGACAAGTGCTAATGTTAGGAAGCAGAAGCGCTCGTGGTTGACAGTGTGCTGGGATGCTCTGTATTAGTCCTGTCTCTAGTGTGTCACTTCAATTTTTTCCAGCTAATAAATAATAAGCCAGAAAACTTTTCACTCTTCTAGCAAACTTCCCTTGCCTTTTCCCAGGCCCCCAGCCACTCATTAATCCACACCACACACCTCTGTCCGCTACCGGCCACTCTATACTCCAGCTCAGGCTAAAAATGCTCTTGCAATACTATACATCCTAGAAACATTTCAGAGCAAATCAAGGCTGTTGATAGGGAAAAAGAAAGATTGGTCTGAATTATATTAGTGCCTCTCTTCTACATTTCTTTGCTTTCATACAGCAATTTGTGCCTAGAGACTTCAACGGCTTTTCAGATGTCAATAAGTTATCTTTGTTCACCCTAAATAATAAATGTCTCCCTGTTTTGCAGAAGCATGAAGGTGTCAGATGAGCTTGCTTCATTTCAGCTTCTGAAGGAGTGAAGAACAAACTTGGGCTGTTCCAATTCTCAGTACCATCCTTGTGCCACATGCAAATATTTCTGAACTGGAATATGACATTGAGTCATATTCTCACATCAGTTACCACAGATTAAAACAAGCCTTTCATTGGACATATGGAGTATGCTGAAAGTTTAATTTGTTCCTTCCTATCTCACACAACAAGACTAAGAAAGGACAGAAATTATCTATCATCAGAAAAAAGTTCCACTTTCTCTGGCACAACCGTGTTCTGACAGCAGTGGAGACAAGAAACTGTAGGTCTAAGATGTTTTATTATATTTCCCTAATTTTGCTGCTGTCCATCTACACGTCACATATGCAAGGGAGAGAAAAAAAGGGTTTAAAGTGAAAAAAACTCCTCTTCCTAACATAAAAAATGTTAAAGCTTTTTTTAAAGCTTTAGAACTCAAGTTCAAAATTCTCAGCTACACTGTTTCTCAGTGTAGGCAAAGTGGTTCATCCATTTCTAACCCTGCTTTGTGGATGAACAGCAGCAGAGTTTGCTTGCTTTCTACCAGCAGAAGGTAGAAATCAAAGTAGCATGTGGCAGTTTACATCTTACATTTTTATGCAAGGCAAAAAAATCATAGAATTACAGAATCACCAAGGTTGAAAAAGACCTCCAAGATCATCTAGTCTGACCATCCACCTGCCACCAATATTTCCCCTCTAAACCACATCCCTTAGTACCATCTGCCCTTTTCTTGAACACCTCCAGGGACAGTGACTGCACCACCTCCCTGGGCAGCCTGTTCCAGTGCTTCACCACTCTTTCAGAGAAGAAACTTTTCTAATATCCAGTCTGAACAACTTGAGGCCATTATCTCTCATCCTATCACTAGTTACATGGGAGAAGAGACTGACCCCCACCTCATCACAGCCTCTTTCCATATGGTTGTAGAAAGCTATAAGGTCTCCTCTGAGCCTCCTCCAGTTCCCTCAGCTGCTCCTCGTAAGACTTGTGCTCCAGACCCCTCACAGCTTTGTTGCCCTTCTCTGGACATGCTCCAGGGCCTCGATGTCTTTCTTGTAGTGAGAGGCTCAAAACTGAACACAGTACTCAAGGTGCAGCCTCACCAGAGCTGAGTACAGGGGGATGATCACCTCCCTGCTCCTACTGGCAACACTATTTCTGATACAAGCCAGGATGCCATTGGCCTTCTTGGCAAACTGGAAATGATCTGTTCCTTTGTTTACTTGCTCCCAAATTAACTGAACTATTAGTTTTCCAATTAGAAATCCAGTTCTGTCAAATACAATAAATACAGACTGTAAAAGCACTTAAATGCTACTGAATCTCCCATTTTGACAAGTGGATGGGGATCATCTTCCTTTTGTGGAGATTTCTGGAGCTTTCAATAACAAAGAATGATATTGAATCAAGCTGGAAGGTATTCATGGCCCTGTTTTCCCTGATATCCTTTTTCCCTTTCAGCACACATGTGTGCTTTTATGTCCCAGTCAAGCATATTGAGGAGTTTTCCCAGAAAACTTAGAGAGTGGTGGTTCTCCACTAGAAACTTCATATAAAACTCCACTCATAGTGCTGGGATAAGATAATGAACTCAATAACTACTAGAAAAAAAAAGAAAAAATAACAGCAAATACACTATGTTATATGCATTTCTGCAGACAGCTCTAAGAAATGATACTTCATCTATCTCAAAACTCTCACAGCTCTGACATCTCTGGCATTGCTGCAGAATACTAGGAAAATTGTTATTTCTACCTTAACTTCAGGTTCACTACTTACTTATGACCAGAGATACATTTATGCTTTTATGCATGACTTCACTTCGTACCCTGCTGGGACCTGTCACTAATTGTCTCTGTCTATTGTTGAACTTAATAGTCAACAGTATGACTAATTAAATAGGACAGATGCTCAAGGGATACACGCCCTTCAAAAAACTCACACAACCTTCAAAGCTGTTTTTATAGATAAACTAAGGATGAATTTTCTTTAGAAATAAATCCTTTAAATGTTTGTATAATCAAATAGATTGTACTCCCATCCCATCTCAGGACTTGCTCTCTCCTGGTACTCTCTACAGACAAACAAACAGAACAGAACAGAACAAAAAAGGGAAGGGAAGGGAAGGGAAGGGAAGGGAAGGGAAGGGAAGGGAAGGGAAGGGAAGGGAAGGGAAGGGA